>JABSTT010000020.1:0-40001 GCA_013339685.2 Hyalomma asiaticum
AAGGAAGTCCACATTGATCGCAGTATAAATAGACTGTGAAAACACAATACACACGTTTCAATACATCCGAAGTTCATTAAACAATTAATTAAGTGATATGCAAGAAAGTGCAGCGAGTACAGTTGTTTTAACATTGATTTCAGCAATGGGCCGAGACATGCATTGTTAATATTCGTGCGCAACAGTCACAACTCTGATATAATCCGCATGCTCAGGGTCAGACCGGGACACTGAAGACGCGATGCGACAAGAACGAAGGTGAATCACGAGGCTTGTCGAGAAAACAACCCCATTTACGAAACGCGCACTCATCGGAAAGTCGGTACATACAATGGTGCTTCATATAAGCGCACAGTAGGCAAAGCCGAAACTACAAATGCGTGGACGCCGGAGAACAATTGTAAGGCACTCTTATTGGCTATCTTTTTCTTTCGTTCGTTGCAGTTAAGGTGCCTGATTTTGCTGTTATTTAATTTCCACCAGGATTAGCCCTTCACGCAAACCTCAATAAGATCTTTGCGGATACATGTGTCGTGCAGTGGTATTTCAATCGAGCCACCGAGTCGCTAATTTTTGTTCCACCTTGTCTTTGAAATCAGCCAACGCCTCCCTATCGAAAAAATCTCATATGAGACATATGCCACACATTCAGTAACTTTGTATGAACACATAAATCATATGTGTTATTACTTGATTCATGCGAGGTTATTGGATATATGGCATATATGTCATATGAGATTTTATGGAACTCGGTCCGCCGTCCAAAAAGCGTAATTAATTACGTTTTTTTCCAGGATCGAGCGAGTTTACATTGCTAGACAGTGATGCAAACTGGTAGGGAGATAGGAAGAGAGAGCAGAACGAGAAATCCCCGCTTAAAACAATGACAATTGCTGTGTTGGACACATTTCTTTGATAATTGGTCATGTTTTAAATGCATTTAATCTTGTTTCAGTTCATGTATTCGTACTGACTGGTATGCATACGTCTACGGAATTCCACTGAGAATATGTTGTAGAATTTAAGCTTGTTAACACTGTCTTTCTAAATCTAATCCACCTTTTCAAGAATAACAAACATTGCCACTTATCTCGAGCCTCCAGCACTTTATAAAACTGTTGGAGAACGCGTTTAGTGTAGCTTTTTTTGATACGCAAGCTTCCTGGCAAAATAAGCACAAGGCGATTCCATAGTGTGCATATCATTTCGTGGCAACCAAGCGATACTGGGTGATGCACTCACTGAAAGCATAGAGAGCATGAAACAATTTTCATGTTCACAATACGGTAAACGGAAACGCTTGCAGACGAAAAGGAATTCCTGTATGTCGGAAACAAATTCACAGATTCAGAAATATAAGCGTCACGTGTTTCATCACTACAGCTACCGCTTACTAATGCTGCTTTATTTTATCGTGGCATTTCTTCATTGGATTTACAACTGTCTTCTGTAAATTATGATTTCGGAGAGGTACATGTCGATTCGTAAGGCTCTGTCCCGCAGAGTATAGTCAGTGATAAAACGAAGCCGAAGTGATTTGCCTGTATTAATTGCTGAATACCTGGCCCTGAATTCCTTGCCTTCCTCAATGGTCCGCCTAAACGTCAAAATACGTGCACAGCGTCGTACAAATGACTAAAATGAGCGATATTAGCGTATTAAAAATTAGGCTTGGGGTGACTTCTCAAGCCACATAATTTACGCCGATCACTACGGTCCGTTTATCCTGTATGCCAGTACCCATATATGGGTCATTACTTTTTAAAGCAATTAATTCAAGAAAAGCGCTCTAGAGCAGCGATAGAGCATCGAATAAGCCACGAGCTAACAGCCATGATGTAACGCAAGAATGTCCTCTTGCCGCAATAGCCAACCAAAAATTTTATTGAGTTACAAACAGCCATATATTCGCACGCGAAAGCGAATATATATATATATATATATATATATATATATATATATATATATATATAATATATATATATATATATATATATATATATATATATATATATATATATATATATATATATATATATTGATAAAAAGCGCATGAAATCTTTAAGCGTAACAACGGAAAACAAAAACAGAAAACGAAAGCCCCGAAAGACATATCGGCGCGCACAAGGCAGGTTTGTGGCAATATGGCTATCAGCAATGGCATCTGGGTAATCCTTTCACTTTTGTTATCTTAGTTGAGGCCCCAAACGTGCCATTCGAGACTACGGCGGAGAGATTTTGCAAGCACTGCAAGCGAACCAGCTGTCGTCACGCTTCTCGGACTCGCTAGTCTCGCCTACTTGCGCAACGCCAACGTACGAGAAGGAACGAACGTACTAGAGATTATGGATCTGCCAAACAATTTCGCTAATTTTATCGGCCTCAGCTCGCATGGTGCCCAGGGGAACACCCTGAAAAGTAGTTCCCAGCGGGGCACTGACATAATGCAGGCCTGTGGCAGTGCCTGTGATCCACATACTGCAGCCGTGAACATTTGACTGTTCTCAAAGGTCCCATTATGTCTTACAAAAGAAACGACCATGCGCTGGGAAAGCTTGCCGCAACGAATTCATAGCTTTGCCAGTCCTATGGTAACACCTGCTGCGCCAAGTCAAATTTCGTGGATTTTCAACGAGGACATAGCGCATGTCTAAAGCATATATAGACGCATTGTTATCTTTTTATTTTCGTAGACCGCAACATTCTCAAGTTACCTGCTGAGCACAAAAAAAAAAAAGCATTTCGTTGGACTGCTCTGTGAGGTTTAAAAAATACGTTATATAATATATGGATCATGCGTAGAAATGAAGAACGCCGGGCATGTGCACCTGCTCATATTTCTATGTATCGTATTGTATAACAACGAAGGCGTTTGCAGATCCGGAGAAATGTCATCTTCCCACCACCTATGATCATTGCCTACTGCCTCTTGAAGAACAGTGAGTGCCATAAGAGGACATTTCCCTGGGCTGAAGTACAAAAATGTAATCTGTATCGTCGCAATACTTCCTTGCTATGGCGTTTTTCGTCTTGCATTTCTTGTAAGTCTCAAAAATGAAAAGACAGCATAACAATAATATTTTAACATCTGCCGTTGCGGGAAATCTCGTTAAGCGTAGCGGACGTGGTACAAGGCTTCAACCATGATGTGCTCCATTCCAAAAAAAGAAAAGAAAAATTGGATTGCGTTGGTCCTGTATTTACAAGATGTATCCCAAAGCCCCCGTCTACCTTCCCGATTTGAGGAAGCACGAGGGTAGTGCACAAAACGTGGTTCAACGGGATCAAAACGCTTATTGCCCAGAAAGAAGCACGGACGGTATACATCCTGCTGGTATACCACAGCGACGCGTCACTCTGTCCTCTTGAAGAAACGCGAAAATTAACAGCGTAGAAAAAGGCAATCTCACATCCTTATATTTTATGAAACATCGTGTCCTCAGACGCCACGTATGTAGAAGTTTGAAATGGTATCGCCACTACGCAGACATGCTGAAAATGAGACGTTCTGCTTGCCCGTGTTGTGCCTTGTGTAATCAGATACAGGTGCGCGTAACACCTCGCCCTGGCCTCCTCGCGTGCACAAACGAACTGCCAACCGCTTTAAC
The DNA here is from genome assembly GCA_013339685.2 of Hyalomma asiaticum. Lineage (NCBI taxonomy): Eukaryota > Metazoa > Arthropoda > Arachnida > Ixodida > Ixodidae > Hyalomma > Hyalomma asiaticum. The sequence goes on from JABSTT010000020.1 coordinate 3,609, forward strand.
CACACCAGGTGAGATTTCAAGACGTATTGTATTTCCTGAATTTAAATGTACCATACACAATGAGTTCCGCCCGAAATTTGCATGACAGACGCAACAACAGCCATCATGATTCATACGGTATTCTAGCGCAACACGCAGAGGTTAGTATTTAAGGCAATCTGTGACTTCACTGGCTCTCTAACCATGGTGCCGAAATTAAGCGTTCCCGGTAAGGCAGGCCAGCTGAGATGGCAGAGGCTCATTTTAATTCACGACGCAAAAGCACTGTTCTTTCTTTTCTTACGCACGGCCTCAGGCACGCGTGTATATATATATATATATATATATATATATATATATATATATATATATATATATATATATATATATACCCGCCAGCGTAACCAACCAAACGCCTTTTTTTTCTGTTTAACAACTGCCTGCGCCTTCTTTCGCTTTCACTTTTTTCCTTTTACACCTGCTCATGCGTGTTTATTTTTTTAATTCTCCTTGTAAACGTTCACAGACTGACTGCAACTGGCAAACTTTCCCGTAACTATCCCTACCGAGAGAGTGAACCAGCCTCTTGCAACATACTGTACGGAGCAGTGACATAGTGGCGTCGCTTTAATGAAACGCAATCTTGCTCCGAGCTCAGTCGCCGAGTGCCTCCCGCAAGACTAAGCTTGACACTGATGTAATGAATAAAAAGTACCCGTATTATTCATGCGCCTGCGCAGAAAACGCTGTTAGTTGCGCCTGTCTACAGAAGACAGTTCTGGTATATACTATATATGTAATGGCATCCTTTTCTGTTTCTTTCTCAGAGCGGCGGGCCATAATCGCTACGGTTGTCACAACTCACTACGCGAACAACTATGCAGGCAGGAGTTTACGGACGTAAACTGCGGCCATAAAAGCAGCCATGACTTAGCCAGCCAGGACAGTCGTAAAAGGGCCTTTGGCTGGCAGTAACCAAAGTAAATACTACCTTTCTTCAGAGCTTTGGTTACCCGATATCATTCTCTAACCTGGCAACGCCGTTAATGTACTTAGCGGTGGGAATGGTGCGAGCATTCTACAACGCTAATGAACAGTTACCTTGTCAACCAACGCACAGTACACGGGCCTCTGGCATTTTCGTCTCCATTGAAAATGTGACCGCCGCGGCCGGGATCGAAACCACGTTTTGGTGAATAGCAAAGCATATCCCTGTATACTACTGCACAGCAAGGAGGTGGGAAAGGTGAGTGGGGCTGAGTAGGGGGGAAATAACAAAGGCAGAGAGTAAGGCATAGTATAGCCTTGTATAGTGTACAGTATAGTATAGTATAGTATAACGAAAGGGAAGTATAGTATAGTATAGTATAGTATAGTATAGTATAATAAGGGAATGGGGAAGGTAATTGAGGGCGGGGAGGAGGGATGTGAAGGTGAGGAAGAAGGAAATGAGGAGGGTACAGGGTAAAACATAACATAGCCATGTTTTTGTGTGGTATAGCAAAGAGGTGCGAAAGGGAAGGGAGGGTGAGCAGGAGGGTAAGGCCACCAGCGCCTCATTACAGTATAACAAGCGGGCGGGAAATGGAGGTGATGGTGAGTAGGAGTGATGAGAGAGTAAGGGAGAGGGAAATGAGGAGAGGATAGGATGAAGCGTCGCGTGCCCATGTATAGTATGGCCACGATGAAGCCGCCACTATAACAACATACACACAATGGAAGGAACACAGGAACAGGACACTTGCCGCGTGTCCTGTTCCTGTGTTCCTTCCATTGTGTGTATGTTGTTATAGTGGCGGCTTCATCGTGACCTTAAGTAAATACCAACAAGGCCAGCAAGCTGTGTATAGTATGGCATAGCAATGAGGTGGGAAACGGAAGTGAGGATGAGAATCGGAAAAGGAGGAGGGGAACGCTAGCTACCAACTCCGCTGTGATCAAGCTTTGTGCCTCTAGTGCTAGCTGCCCACATTTTTTTTTTTTTAGGTTTTAGTTCTCTCACTTATGGAAAGATGAGCGGCCGCCACGAGTGAAGGCACCAACATCTCCTATAAATTACATAAATAAAGAAAACACAGAATATGCCATGCGCTACCAGTGAGAGCCTAGTCCTGCAAATCACAAGACAGATTAATACAAAACACGAAATTTGAAAAGAACTTTTTGCATAAAAAAGTAGAAAGGTGCCAAACACGAGCGGTCTATTTCCTTCTTTCTTGCAATTTAAGTGAAATCTACCGTAAGGAGGGGGCAGGGCTTCGATCAGTAAAATTTTACGTGGAGCGTTAATTGACACGCCGTATTTCTCCCGAGGCTGCAGCTAGCTCTCTGGCGCACGCATCCGACTGGCGCTGTTAATGACGCGAGGTTGACTAACGACCTCCGACAATGGGAAAGAAGCTTCCAGTCGATTTCCTCCATGCCACGTCGCTCATTGTGTGGCCTCGTTAATCACACTGAGCGTTGAATTTAACGAGTTCCACGAAAAAGCTGCCTGTATCTTCAGGGTAAGGTAATGAGTGTTTGTAAATTGCTACTAGAGAGCAAGTTAAGCCGATGCCACTGCTAATAACAGTGTTTTAGTATATAAGAGTATTATGTGAGGGTTAGAGCTTTTTCTTGCAAAATAATTTCGATCATGGCAGTCCTCCGATTTTATATTGTCAAGTTTACCCTCGCACCTATTGTGCACTAACCGGGCGAAACCTGAAAAAAGGAAAGAAAAAACGTCAGCTAGAAATTTAATGTGAAATAGCAGATACCGTGCACTTGCAGTGAGTTCTACACAGCGCGACACAAAAACCGCAAACAAACCAGTACACGTTCCTCATGTTTGCTCGCCGCTCGTCACTATGTTGGTGTTATGAGAGTTTTTGCTCAGCATGTCAGATGAAACCCTGTTTTCTTCAAGCTCACTACCGTCAGCATACCTGACCAGCTCTCAAATCCCCTTCTCACTTTGAAAACATTGAAAACGCGGATAAGAGGGTGGGAAGAGTGCGGCGTGACAGTTCAAAAGTGCAAAGGGAACTCCGCTAGAGGGCTGCAATATCTTTAGTCCCAAATTCCTACGCAGTAGGCTACCGCGTCGTCACCGACTGGTTTCGAGATTTATCTACAGGCTAATATAGCTACAACTTTTCTCCATTTGAGTACTACGGCTAGGATGGCGAGATGTATCTTTTTCACTTTTTTTTTTGTACGGTGCCTGCATCAGACTATGCGGAATTTTTCATTATATTGGAGCAAGCATTCTACTCGTATTTTGTCGCCTGCAGCGAGCTTCCACAACACGGGTCATGACCTGCATTAGCGCGCCTCTCTTCCTGCACATTCGGGTTAATGCCCCCGTCGCAAATAGAACCTCATCAGGAGCGATAAGAAAGAAAGAGTGCGCTCACTTTTGTCTTTTTTATTTTTCAGGAACCCCAACCCCAGTCCTGAAACTTTGGTGGCGCAATTATCGGCACACGGCTTGCTCGGAGCCCTGCAGGTCAACACGTTCAGGTCGATCAGTGCCAGTGAGACCATCCTCAGCCTCCTCGCTGTCTGCGAGTAATACGAACAGCGGCACAGAAACCTATCCTCGAACTTCGTGTGCTTATCGACAAAACCTCGGCGACAAATGGACAATTACGGATGAAGCAACGACGACGACGCCTCCGCGCTGTTCACTATATACAGACGACATCAAATGGGAATGGCTTCTCCCGAACTGGTAGTTCCTATCGATGCCTTTGTGAAATGAGTGCAAACTAAGCCGCTCATTCTAGCTCTCGCGGGATATAAGGAAATGCAGGAACTGTGTGGAGGAATGTGATGTCAACTGGGGGAAAACGACAGGTTTGCCTTAGCCATCTTTCTCTCTCGCTCCCTCTGGGAAACTCTTCTTTACATTAAAACGGTCATTTTACGTGTACATGTGCTGATTCTGTACCGAACTAAGTAACTGCTACAGCGAAACATTTTCAAAACAAATTTCCTTTTAGGGAGCTAGCACCTAGCGATATTATGTTTCTTTCTCAGCACAATGTCGCCGCTCGACCCCAGGAGGTCGAAATTTCCGCAGCCGGAAACTACGGCGTCTCGCATAACCAAATCGTGGTTTTGGAACGTAAAACCCCAGAAATCATCCAGCTTCCCTTAGAAAACAAACTCATTTCTTGTGAGCAGCAGTGGGAGGCTGCCTCGCGCAGCTCGGAGGCCCGACATTCAGGAGGCAATCCTGCAGTCGAGAGAGTGTGAGGAGGCCTACTTCAAGTAGTTCCTCGCCCCACACTCCTACCCATTGCCCCTTCCCTTTAAGAAGGACAAATAAAGCATTCATTCATTCATTCATTCATTCATTCATTCATTCATTCATTCATTCATTCGTTCATTCTTGCTCAGCACGTCGATTCACTTCAGGGTGGGGGTTGTTACGAAAATAATACCAACTCTAACAATAAAATCGTACAAAAAAAATAGTGAAGCTTGCACTACGGCTCAAGGCCAGCGAAGCAGCGAAGCTTATGGACACTTGGCTGGTTCGGGTGTGTCTCCGACACACCCGAATTTCGTCATGGTCCGAGGCTTCGGGAAACGCCTCGCAAAGCGCTGCGAAGCCCAGCGAACGCTTCTCAAACTTTCGCACCGAACTCAGAGCCAGGAGAGGACCCATGCTCTCGTGGTGCGAAGTTATGCACAAACGCATGTATCTTCGCGAGGCGCTGTGCACCGTACAAATCGACGCACACTGTCTTTTCTTTTAGGGGCGAAGCCCCTTAGGGCGTGGGTCGTTCCCTCCTCTGTAGTAGTATGTATGTAGCCACCTCGCGCCGCCGGGAGGCTCGCGCTCGCCCTCGGCGCGTGCCTCCCGGCGCGCGAGCTCTCTCACTCTTCCATCTGCTGTCTTGTGTGTGAGAGAGAGAGACAGAGAGAGAGAGCGAAAGGCCCGCGTTGACTATGGAAACGCTCTTTCTTCGATGAACGCTCTACCAGCTCGCAAAGAAGGAGAACGCGCCCTCACCTGCGAAAGACAACGTCGGCGCAGGCAGCGTCTTCTAGCGAGTTTCTTGATAGAAAAATACCGACTGCTCGCGCTGGAGAACCGTTCACCGGCCACCCATATATATAGGCACTGGATCTTGACTTGCAATGAAGTGCCGGTGGGAGATTTCGCTTGTGCGTAGCGGAACCACAACGATTCGTAGCGTGCGCGTTAACTAAATTATTCCGGAACTCGGCACGATCTACGATGAACCTCTGAGCTTCGCCCACTCATCATCATTCACTCCGTGGATATGCTGTGGATTTTTTTTTTTTGTTACGCAGACCGCTGCCCAGGCTGTGGCAGGTCGCCCTCAGTCTTCCATGTCACGATTGAATGCACCGCAAACCTCTTCCCTCCCTTGCGGACAATCCTCTACCCGCTACGCAAAAAGGAGGTGTGGGACGATGCCCTCCGCGACGGACCTCCCGAGGTCGTGCGAGCCATACACACCGGGCTCGAAACATTGCCGATATCATCCTAGGCACCCCGGACTAAGGGGTTCCTCCCATGTTGCTCGCTCAACTTCTTCTTAATACTCAACTTCTTCTCAACTTCTAAACTTCTTCTTCTTCTTCAACTTGCCTTCTTAATAATAAAGATGTTTCACTCTCTCTGCTTGCGAATGCAAGACTATAGTATATTTCTAGGCACTGTAGCAAGGCGCACTTTTGCCAGTGTAGTGGGCCGCAGTCATCTGCGCAAGAGAAGAAAGAAGCGCGCGCACGTACGCCGCACATTGGACATTGCGTGGAAGTTCACGCGCACGCTTGGGGACCTGAAAATGATGATGATAGTTTTTTGGTTCGCCGGACAAGGAAGGATTTGTTCAACAGCTTCGCTGTTAAAACATCAGCGAAAACATATTGAATTAGTCTGTTATGAAGATGTCTCGGTATATAACCTGCATTATAGTATTCGGTTCTTATATGATCTGCTTTGTAGCTGTCTCCATTGGACTGGAGTTTTGGGTGTAGCGGCGAATAAATTCTTCTTTACATCTTGTAGTGTTCAGTAACCTCGCTGGACGTGGCCCTACTGTCTTCTCGTCCACGTGCATGTGGTTGTCCTAGTGAGAGGTCCTCGTTTGCAGTAGCTCGAAAAGTGAGTCCTCGAGATATATACGTGATGCGCCATCACATTCAAGTTCTCCTCTTCCATCTTCGCTGCGGATGTGGGATGGCATCCATATTATTTGGACATATTTTACTTCCTCGTTTATCGTCCCTTTTCGGAGTATGTTTAAATCGTCTGACGAGATCCGCCCGTCCGCAAAGTTTCGTACTCCATTTTGCACTCGTATGTATGCAATGAAAATCACCTGTATAAAGATTTGTACGCACATCTCATTGCATGATGCGCACTGACTTGTGCAGAAGACAGGAGCACTGCATTGACTGTGTTGTTCCCATGGGTGTGGTAGTCGTGCACAACACTGTACTTCCTGCAACACAAAAAAGCAGCGGCATTTTATTAGCGCCTCCATTTGTACCTCAATGTTCTTTTAGCCAACATTACATTTTATGCTAGATAGCATAAAAATGATATCTATTATTAAATTGAATCGATCAGGGCACTGGCATTTAAACGCCAGTGGCCTGAACGATCACAAGGCTAGGTTATGTCCACTAATGCTTTCTAATAAACTTTCTAACAAGTTCTGTTTTCTCGGTGCCAAAGTATTATATCGTTTCTTTTATATCAGTGGCAATCGGGCTAAAAACGGTGGTGCGATATCATGTTACATGCTTACAACAATATTAAAATGTTGGTATTCCAGGAGGCATGTTATTAACCCTTTACGTAACAAAACATTACTTTTAAATTCGTCTCCTGACGCAGCAATAGCAGCAATAGCGGCAATTTTCTTGTCGCCCTTTTCATGACGAGACTACCCTTAAAATTTAGCCGCCACTAATCGTAGTTGGGAATATAATTACGTTGCACTGTGTAGTTTCTATCGACCTAACAACTGCCGTACAAAAAAAAAAAGAAGAAAGGAAAGAAATAAAGAAAGGACGCTTTCATAGAGTGTACTAGCAAAAGTAAAGTACCTGCGCTAAGTATGAAGATGTACAATGTTTCACAACCCCACCACTGTTGCTAAAGGAGAGAGAGAGAGAGAGAGAGAGAGAGAGGGCACAATCAATCAAGAGCACGCACCCATACAAAGCGAGGGTCTCTCGTGCATTATTTTGGAAGGTTTTTCAAGTCGACTAAACCTTTGTAATTCTAGGAAGTATAGGTTGAGCAATAGAAATTCCTTAGTGGCGAATCCCGCTTCCTCTAAGAAGCCAAGGGTATTTTATGCCTGAGACTTGTGATTTCTTACACGTCTGTCACGAAGAGATCGCACGCTCGGAGAGACAACAGATCAGCCAGGGCGGGCGCGACAGCAAATAGCCCAAAGCAAACAAAGCCACTCGGAAAAGCTGCTACACGACGTATAATCAACGCTCGCTTCTAACTGTACGCGTACAAAATTTCCTTAGACTTTGTTTCTCTTTCTACCCTCGCCGGTTCCGAATCGCATGCAAATGTCTGTAACTTCAAACCAAGCGAAACGAGTTCCTCCGATTGGTTCGCTCGGAAAAGGCCCAAATTTGCATGTTTCCGATGTCGTGCGCCAGCGCATGTGATATTTTATTGTGAATCTGCGGAAGTAGCGTTCGTGCTGTTGGCTTTTTAATGCGTTAAAGACAAGGCAACGTGAAAACGAAACCTACGAAGCGCTAGCTAGCACGCTTCGCGATTCCTCAAGGAACTTATATTTTCAGACGGGGCATAAATAAATTAAAAAACGAAAGCTCTGGAAGAGTTTCAAATTACGAACACAAGAGCATGGCATGAAAGAAATGACATACTCTTTGCTCCGACCATCATAGTTTCTTGAGAAAATAATGCAACGGCATCAAGTCATCATTATAATAAAGATGCGCCGGTTTCATATATCTAAATTTTTCGTCGATGCAGTGGCCACACTTTTACCGGTTGTCACTTGCAAAATATTTTGCGGACGTTTTGTTGCTATTATCGCCAAGAGACTGATAAACAAGTTTGTCACTGCTTTCTTTTCTGTTTTCTATTAGGAAAACAGAAACCATTTATGTATATGTATTTCATGAACGAAGTGCGCCACTGCATGCAGGCTGTGTTGCATCTCCGTTGTTCAGTATACACATACCATATGTGAAGGCAGACCTTGTCTCAGCCGGTCTGTCACCCCATATAAACAGTTAAAAACGTTTAACTAATCGCTTACACATTGAATTCACATTAATACATTATACATAAACCAACAAACATACGCGCATACAAACAAGAACATACACAAAACGCTAACAAAACCAACGAATGTCAGGAGAACCGACTGATGTGCACATGCGTTAAAGTTCACGTGCGTTGTTCAGAGAAAATATCGCTGTGCAAGTAACACGTGAATGTCATTTTAACAGCGGAGTTGTTTATGCCGACCGTAATCTGTCTGTCGTCGACAAAAAGCTCCGCGTACCGTCACTTCGTGTTGCCTAGCGACCGCCGGCGAAGACCGAGCTAGGTTCCCACTGCCGAGGAAGAAGCCGCTTACCAGGAATCGCGGCGCGATGTTAAACCCGAAACCGCATGTGCGCGATTTTGTGCGCGACCGCGACGAGCGGCGCGATATGTGAGCTCACCGAAGGAGCTTCCGAAGGACAATTAGCTGCAGTTTTTAGACCTACATCAGACGCTTTTAAGTAATCACGTTTGCTGTGCGTGCCTTCCTAGAAGCAAAAAAGAACTGTTACAGTACGACTCGGCCCACCCTAAAGGCCAAACCTCATACGCGCGAAAATGCACGCGAAAGCGACGGGCGACGCGATGAGCGACGAAACTGGCTGTTCGTGCGACGTGTCGCGTAGTCAAAATCTCGCGAACACTCGGTTTTGGAAATCTAGGATCGGTCGCCCGTCGCCCGGAAGTGCCATGCTCATCTAGCCAATAGGAGAAAGCCGGAACAGAATGTACATCAATGACGCACTGCCGGTTGCCGCCATGTGCTTGATATTCATGCACATACGCAGGAAAAACATTATTACAAGGCTATAAAAAACATTTTGTATACTTTGCGTAGTAAAACATGCTACTCTACTTTTCAAACCGTGGTCAACGCACCAGTTGCGCTACAAAATCGACGCCTTCATGCCAGCAACACTGGATATCGCTCGCCGAAGTTTTCGCGTGAATGAGGTTTGGTTATGCAAACGACAGCTCGCGCGACGGTAGCCTGCTTCGCGTCGCCCGTCGCTGTCGCGTGCATTTTCGCGCATATGGGGTTTGGCCTTAAGACTGTGAAGCGTGCAATCGCTCTACTTTGCCTGTAATCGGTTCTGCACAGGTCATGTGTGCATATTATGCAGGCGAGTTTTCGCAGTCAGGTTGACAGGCTTTTAAACTCGGGCTTCCCTCAGTCTGCCATAAATATACGGCGACCGAGTCCCTGCTGCAAAAACTAAATACCAGCGCTGCCAGTACGAAAACGCACTCGGAGGCTACGGAGCGTATCAAGCGAGCAGTAGTCCCGTACGTACACCTTGTGAGCCATAATCTCAGGAAGGTTGCTACTAGATATACCATTCCTGTTGTCTCCTCAGCCCCAAACAAGCTGGCTCAACTGTGCCCTCGCGTCACATGCGATGGGAAGAGGGGCTGTAAGAAGCAACACATCGATCCTTTCATGAACTGTGCTGAAGGGGTGGTCTATGAGATAGCCCTAAGTTGCGGCAAGTCCTACATTGGACAAACGGGATGCTGCATAAATGACAGAGTGAGGGAGCATGCCAACAGGCTTGTTAAGGATGGCAGAGCATACCTTCCTGTGCACTGCAAAGCCTGTCATTGCGAGCCATACTTTGCGCAAACGTCGATTCTTGGCAAAAGTAAAGATCAAACGGTGAAAGAATTGATGGACGCGTATCATATTAAAAGGAATTAAGGGTTTGATTGTGTTATAGTGACACGCCTATCACTTTGTATTCCTCAGAAATGTGCTTTATCCGAAGGGTGTTATCATGGCCGTATCTTTCTGTACGTCACCTTGGCTGTCAGCGCAAGCGCAAAAATGTCTTCTTTTCATGCATCGATTGAATCTGTCATTAAAGAGTTGGTATTAGGCCCTTCACTGTCTCTTTCTTCTTTCTGTCCCTTTCACGTAGTGTTTTTCGCGCCAGAACCAAGTACCCATATTGAGCATAGGCAACAACTCACCCAATAAGTGCTTTTGTAACACCGCTGTCAAATTCCAGTAGTGCGCTATTAATTAGGTAGGTATCCAGGTATTCGTTTTCTTTGTTGTTGGTTATTTTTTTCTTGTTTTTTCCCTGTCGAACACAGGCAACTACAGCCTATACGCATGCGTAGGCTGTGTTTGCGTGCACCACATTTAAACAGTTCAAATCGCCCAGCCGCGGTGGTCTAGTCATGACGCTTTAGGTATCACGTTGCTGCGTGCTTTCGAAGCGAAAGGATGGTACTGTGCGAGTCAGGCACCTAAAGAACCCCAGTGGGAAATTTCCGGAGCCGACCATACGGTGAAACTCGTTCGTGCGGTGTTTCGGTAGTAAAATCCGCAGAACACTCTTTCAATCTAGAATCGGTCGCCCGCTCATCTAGGTTCATGTAGAAAGCGGAACAGAATGTACATCAATGACGCACTGACGGTTGCCGCCATGTGCTTGAATATTCATGCACATACGCAGAAAAACATTATTACAGGCTATAAAAAACATTTTGTATACTTTGCGTAGTAAAACATGCTACTCTACTTTTCAAACCGTGGTCAACGCACCAGTTGCGCTACAAAATCGACGCCTTCATGCCAGCAACACTGGATATCGCTCGCCGAAGTTTTCGCGAGAATGAGGTTTGGTTATGCAAACGACAGCTCGCGCGACGGTAGCCTGCTTCGCGTCGCCCGTCGCTGTCGCGTGCATTTTCGCGCATATGGGGTTTGGCCTTAAGACTGTGAAGCGTGCAATCGCTCTACTTTGCCTGTAATCGGTTCTGCACAGGTCATGTGTGCATATTATGCAGGCGAGTTTTCGCAGTCAGGTTGACAGGCTTTTAAACTCGGGCTTCCCTCAGTCTGCCATAAATATACGGCGACCGAGTCCCTGCTGCAAAAACTAAAAACCAGCGCTGCCAGTACGAAAACGCACTCGGAGGCTACGGAGCGTATCAAGCGAGCAGTAGTCCCGTACGTACACCTTGTGAGCCATAATCTCAGGAAGGTTGCTACTAGATATACCATTCCTGTTGTCTCCTCAGCCCCAAACAAGCTGGCTCAACTGTGCCCTCGCATCACATGCGATGGGAAGACGGGCTGTAAGAAGCAACACATCGATCCTTTCATGAACTGTGCTGAAGGGGTGGTCTATGAGATAGCCCTAACTTGCGGCAAGTCCTACATCGGACAAACGGGATGCTGCATAAATGACAGAGTGAGGGAGCATGCCAACAGGCTTGTTAAGGATGGCAGAGCATACCTTCCTGTGCACTGCAAAGCCTGTCATTGCGAGCCATACTTTGCGCAAACGTCGATTCTTGGCAAAAGATCAAACGGTGAAAGAATTGATGGAAGCGTATCACATTAAAAGGAAGGGTTTGATTGTGTTATAGTGACACGTCTATCACTTCGTATTCCTCAGAAATGTGCTTTATCCGAAGGGTGTTATCATGGCCGTATCATTCTGTACGTCACCTTGGCTGTCAGCGCAAGCGCAAAAATGTCTTCTTTTCATGCATCGATTGAATCTGTCATTAAACAGTTAGTATTAGGCACTTCACTGTCTCTTTCTTCTTTCTGTCCCTTTCACGTAGTGTTTTTCACGCCAGAACCAAGTGCCCATATTAAGAATAGGCACCAACTCACCCAATAAGTGCTTTTGTAACACCGCTGTCAAATTCCAGTAGTGCGCCATTTGGTAGGTATCCAGGTATTCGTTTTCTTTGTTGGTTTTTTTTTTCTTATTTTTTTCCCTGTCGAACAAAGGCAACTACAGCCTACGCATGCGTAGGCTGTGTTTGCGTGCACCACATTTAAACAGTTCAATTCCCCCCGCCGCGGTGGTCTAGTGGCTATGGTACTCGGCTGCGGATCCGAGGGTCGCGGTATCGAATCCCGGTCGCGGCGGCTGCATTTCGATGGAGGCGAAATGTTGAGGCCCGTGTGCTGTGCTACGTTAGTGCACGATAGAGAACACCAGGTGGTCGAAATTTTTGGAGCCGTCCACTACGGCGTCTCTTACAATCATGTTGTGATTTTGGGACGCGAAACCCCGAAAAACAATCCATCAATTCTTAGCCGTTTTCTCACGTACCTCCTGGATTGCTGCCCAAAAGGTACTTGAGCTATACAACGTGAAAATGCGTATTTTAAGAGATTTTGAGAGAAATAGACAGCTCATTTTGTTAAAAGTACTGCGGTCAATCTGTAGACGCAGTGACAGCGTTTCAAAGGGATCGTACCAATTCTTGCGCCTATATATGATTACAAGCTATGTCCTGCCCCAATATTCGAGTGAATACAGTCATTAAAAAAGAAATAAAATACGCTCGAGAAAGTTCCATCAGTCGTTCGGTGGTGGTCGCTGCCGGTATCGCATTACCTCGTCGTCCTTCATTCTTGCTGATGCTGCTCTCCGAGGACATCCAAATTATGTGTCTGTCGGAAACGTGAAGGAACGCGCTAATGATCCCTTCCCTCTATCAAACTCAATCTTCTCGCGAATGATTTGCTCGAGCAGCCATGGCCGACTTTCAGCATCGCTACCCTCGTCTTTCGCTTGCCTCCTCAAATGCCCGGCTAGTAGACGCTGACGCAGGACCTTTTCTCGAAACAAAAGATAAAATGCATTCTCCTTTTCGGTTGCATGCCGTCAAATAATCATTTCACGCACGCATCTGCAGAACGTGCGGCATAGTTTTTATGTTTTATTTTGCTACCCTGCATGAAGCCGCCAGCCGGGGAGTATAGAGACCATGATCTGAAACTTAAACGCCCTCGCGTTTCTTTCGCTTGTATCATCGTTTCTTTCACTTGTTTCTTTTGCATCAGGCTGTTCTAGCCTGGCATGCACAGCCAGCAAACGTTCCGCCCGAGCCACCTATGAGTTGATCAGGGATGCGTCACCAGGAATAGATCAACCCAATGACTCGTAGGACGTCGATCAGCAGTCGTTGCACCTTGTTTTTTACTGTCTCAGGGCCTTCGGGGAAAACAATGTCCTCAAAAGTCCTGTGCGGAAAGCCGCTTTTTTGAAGGTTTCGGACCATTGCTGATCTTTCGTCGCCGAATTGCGGACGTAGCCAAAAGAAATGTTCGATGTCGCCTATATCCCCGCATAAGCCACAAAATGGGGAAGTGTATCGTCCAGTCTTGAATAGCCACTCCTTGGTGTGCGCAGAGCCAGTCCTAATTCAAAAGAACAACGTCGATTGTGCACGAGCCAATCAATAGATCGCACAAGTTTGATGTGGAGTTTTCTGGATTACCTTAAAGTGTTTCCGGATTACATCTTTAAGACTCTGAATAACCTGTGGAGCTCTTATCTCTTGAGACGGAGGTCAGCTCACCGTGTGCAAGAGCGTCACCTTTCTCATTTCCTTCAATCCCTACGTGGAACGGGATCCACTGAAATTTTACTTCGAACCGTTTGCTCACTAAACCCCTGAGCAGTGCCAGGGATTGCCTCGTAGATTTCTCTCGAGGTAGGGCACGACGCAGTTGTTATAACGCTGACTTTGAGTCCGTCAACGCCCCGACATTGTGCGCAGAACAGACCCGTAGTTTTCGCAGGGCTGCGGTAATTGCGGTGATTTCTACTGTAGTGCACGAAACTACGATCCACACGGCCAGACCATGACACACCCAGTGATGGTGTGCGATGTGCCGCTGCGTACCTATATATTTATGCACACACCGATCCGTATGTGTAAACTCTTAAGCGATTCTGAAAGGCTGTGCTCAAGTGGTCGAGCACCAGAAACTTTGCGTGGACAGCTGGAATGCTGCGTTTTGCCGGAAATTTAGGACACTGACAATGCAGGCGATGTCCGCAAACGACCATGGAACCCGAATGGTGGAAGGTGTTCAGTGCCGCATGGAAGTGGGAGCCCGCCGGAATAGCGCCACGCCCGCGATGGACTCGCCCAGCCTTAATAGCTGTGTCACCAAAGCCTGAGATGCCAAAAGGCAGGGTGTAAAGGGTTCTTTTTTTTAATAAATGTAATTTAAGGAGAGGGCTCTTCTTCATTGGTCACTTCCTTGTTACAAGCCACCCGGGGCACTCCGAGGACCAAGGGGAATCCCTTTCTTTGTACTGCCTCCAGCCGCTCATACTGACTCGGTGATGGCGACATGAGTGTCAATTGGTAGAAAGTGCGGCTTGATCAGAGCAGTATTCAATTTAAGCATGGGCTCAGACTTGTCTCCCCATCGTACACCTGCCATGTGACGAAGTGTGCCGACTCTTGGTACTGATGCTGCCACAATACCTTCAACTGCGTGCGGCCGCAGTAACTTGCTACCGATGGTGACACCGAGGAATCGAACACTAGTTGCCCAGCGGATTATATGGCCTCCAATATTCAGCGTCAGGCACGTTGACTTCCGCCTCACTTCCGGGAAAACGATGAAGGCAGATTTCTCCGCTGATAAGGAGAGGCCAAGCGACGCTAAATTACCTTTGATGACGGAAATTGCGCCCTAGGTTACTCGGGCCAAACGTTTACGTTTGTAGCCTGAAATCCAAATACGGATGTTATCTGCGTAGACGGACATTTTAACAGCCCTCCAACAACCTACTTTCAGTGCATCAGGATAGCTGGCCATGGCAACGTTAAACAGCAAAGGAGATAGAACACTTCCTTGTGGGACACAGAGGGAAATGCGTCTCTCATTAATTTTTCCAAGCTTAACCAGAACAGATCGATCGCTAAGAAATTCGGGTAAAAATTTCAAAGAATTTACCGAGACCCCTGCGGCTTCGAACCCGCTGGTGATGCTAGTCAGAAGCACACAGTCGTATGTTTTGGCAGTGTCCATAACGACAGCGAATATCGAAAGGCCGTTGGCATGGCTGTGCTCAGTGTGACTTAGTAAATAAAAGACTGTCCGGCGCGCTCAACCGCGGACGAAATCCGGTCATACACACTGTTTGTGTACTTCTTTTGCTCAAGATGCCAACTGATCCGTGCTTATATCAGACGCTCCATCAGCTTCGACACACATGGTGTTAGCGAGACTGGGCGATATGAGGCAAGGTTCACATGATCCTTTCCAGACTTGAGCACTTACACTATCCATGCTGCTTGCCACGTTTCTCGGATATCTCCTGTGCTCCACACGTGAATGAATATGTCCAGAAGGGTTGTCTTCACTCATATAGAAGATGGAATGATCATTTAAGCGAGGATCTAAGAGTTCCTCTGTAAAATCGTATGAAGTACTTGTTACTAACGCGGTGTCTGGAAGAGAGACTGTCAGTAACATGAATTAACACGAATTTATCATGGTGCCTGCCTGCTGGTGTGTGCGTGTTCATGCACTGTATTCGAGTGTACTACTGCAATATACAAGTACAACCTGGAATTGCTATTCTGCGTATTTCTGGTCCTTTTGCTTTTGGTTGGCTACTAATCAATGTCTTTATTATCCAACGATCCTTATTAGGAACCAATTGTGGCACCACGGTTGTGTTGATTTAATGTTCTCGTAACGTTGCATCTGGTTCATGTAATATTTTACAATATCTAACATCGTGTACATTTGTTCACTGCCAATAAACCACCACTATTAAAGTGATGTGATCTGAGGCGGCTATGCTGTTGCAACAAACGGGCTGATTGGGTGAAATAAGGCAAATATAAATCAATCTAGGTATGTATGTTACGATTACAGACGCCTGTGATCGGCGTTGCGCACCCTTTGCCTCCCGCACCTTTTTCTAAAGTCTCAATGAAGATTAAACAAACATTGATTTCAGTTCATATAGGCCTGTACAGCCATATTCAACTGCCCCTAATCTTGCATCGCCCGACTGCAATGCATGCCCCTAGGAATATCACACTTTCATCAGACCCCGTAATCCTGTGTCATCGCCATACGCATCTCATTTCTCGAAACAATTTCATTCATTTATCAATCGCCGCGTTCTTCCTCTGTATGAGCATGACCTCACCGTTGCCCTGGACGATGAATGTGTCTGAAAAGCCTCAAGGTATGGGAATGTTTGAAAGGTCTGTGCTTTGCAAATTTCATCGTTTCTACTCGATGCAAAACTGCGGTGCTTCCTTAGTCCATTTGTTCGATAAGCCAGTCTCAACCCAGAGGTCAGCTACGGTGTATTTCGTATTTACTACATTCAAAGCACAATTAGCCTGGCGGTGGTGGTTAACTTGTGCAGTGTGTAATGAGAGTTTTTACGTGTGCAAGCAGGGCTTTTCTTATTTTTTATTTTTTATTTTTTATAAGCCCACGCCCTCTTCTCTGAGATGAGAGTTACGGAAGCGAAATAGGCATTGATAAAGGCTGACCCTCGTTAGCATCCCGGAGGGAGACTGCAGGCACACTTGAAGACGCAGCCGACTCTTGGCACATTCGTGGTTGCGCCCTCGCCGGCGTCGTTAGCGATCGATCAGTTGCTGCACGTATGTTGCCGAACCGACGCACTTTAGAACTCGTGGCGGCGCCTCTTGGCGAACCGTAATACTGCTGCGACGCAAATGTAATCCGCGAAATTTGAAGGCTCTAGGTGTCTTCACTGAACTTCACTATTTGGCTGCGGTAGTAGCACCGCTGCACGTCCTGTTCCTGCAAGCCAACGCAAGTATTACCAGAGCATTTATTCAACGATATAATGCCCGCACGGTGAGCACACGGGAGATTTACTCCGCGCAGTGCGGCCTTCCATTGACAATCCCAAAGTCAGAAGCGTCACACCAGACAACAAATCCGCGGCAGGCTACATTGCCCAACCCAGATAGCGCTTGCCAAAAATGGCTTGCAGATCGAGAGGCCAGAGCGTTACATCGGCCAACTGTTTTGTTTTTGTTTTTTTTTCATATCAATTTATTGATGTTGGGATAGTCGGCTCTGGAGTACCCTAACTTCCCATATTTTTCGCGTCGAAATAAAACAAAGCCCACCCATTTTTTGGGACGCACTTGTTGTCAGGCGAGCCACGAGCCGGTGATCAATTATTATTATCATTATTATTATTATTATTATTATTGTTGTTGTTGTTGTTGTTGTTGTTGTTGTTGTTGTTGTTGTTGTTGTTGTTGTTGTTGTTGTTGTTGTTGTTGTTGTTGTTGTTGTTGTTGTTGTTGTTGTTGTTGCGATGATAATGACGATGAGGACTAGGCTTCTGTCCTCTAAGGAATCTCACCGAAAGCCTCTGTTTTCCAGGGCATGGTCACAGACCCAGCAATTTGCTCACTGTGAGAGGTCGCCCATCAGGAATGTTTAAACGAATGGGCAGCCGAACACGCTGTTGTTCATATCATGCGTGATGATGCGCCTGACTGATAAGTCAAAATTTATCTGAGTTAGTGAAATGTGGAGGCGGTTCGTTTGAAGCGACACAAGGAGTTAAACTTGCAGGCTACGTCTAAGCTTTGAAGGCGTATGGTAGCTGTAAAGAAACGAGAAACGAAGCCACCCCAACAACAAAGAGAGAGAGAGAGAGAAAATGAAAAGAAAAGAAAAATCAACCAGGTGATGCTGAAATATAGCAGGTTCGAACTTTGATGGAGGCTGACGTCTGGTACTTTTACTTCTGAAGGCGGGGAGAAGGTAGGGTACGGGGCAGCGCCATTCCGTCCTGCACGATAGTTAGGCTGCGTTACCCCACGTGTTCTTTCCTATAACCTACGAAGTCATCGAGTCACGATCATCTCGCATCCCGAACGCACGCAAGTGCCCAAGTTATCGTAGTCTGAAGTGCACTCACCCGAGACGAACGGTCGAGGGTTGTGTAGTACCCGCTATGTCGACCGATGGGGCCATAGTTCCTACACTCGCTCCTTTCGTGTCTTCCACTTCGAAAGAAACAATACTGCGGTGACATCGAACGGTTGCCTCTCAAGCAGCATCGATCTGCGACTCCTGTGCAGCGAACATCCGGCACAGCATCGGGAATGCCTCTCCCCTGCCGGGATCGTAGCCAGTGCACTCGAGAAAGCGTACCCAGTGAGATCGACCCCGTGTACTGTAGTTCAGCTCAGCTCTTCGAGCGGGCCATGCGTGGAACCTCGACTTCCGACTTACCTGAGGCTGGAAGTCTGAGAGAGTCCAACTAATTCGATCACCAGTTGTAAAGGGTGTCCGTCTCCACCCTACAAACTTTCTTGAACTCGCTTGTCTGCTATAGACTTGTAGTTTTTTCTAGTGTTGTTCACGTTGATTTATCAGGCAAGATGTCCGCACAATGCTGGTGTGCCAATTCACGGACATATATAACGTCCGTGATTTCCTGCCAAGTTCGTTATGGTAATGATGTGTAATTATGTGTTTTACAATAACTATAGTGTGCGTTTTCTTACCGCTGTTTAGCTTTCTATCTCAATACTGACGTCTTTGTCATCCTTTAACATCATCATCACCACTATCCCCACTACCATTGCCTGTGAGCAGTGTATATACCTGTAAAAGGTGGAGCTTTTACCTTCAGCCCTGTTCTACAATAAATAAATAAATAA
Organism: Hyalomma asiaticum; assembly: GCA_013339685.2. Taxonomy (NCBI): domain Eukaryota; kingdom Metazoa; phylum Arthropoda; class Arachnida; order Ixodida; family Ixodidae; genus Hyalomma; species Hyalomma asiaticum. The sequence continues at coordinate 22,354 of JABSTT010000020.1, forward strand.
ATAAATAAATAAATAAATAAATAAAACGACGGCCTCTTCCTTTTGTTTGGACGGACGTTTTCTAACTACTAGTAGCACAAACACCTTTGCCAGATGCCCATTCTTTGATCGCCGGTGAGCATAAATGCTTTCACAGTGCTTTTGATGTTTCAGCATGAAAGAAATGTTTTTAACTTGTCTGAGAAGACCTTGACTCAAAGACCAGAGCCGTTATCCGAGCACTCATACGAGGAGATCCGGGCATCCAGTCGAAAATGTTGTGTCCGCCTCCAAACCCCTCTACAAAACCTCATACGCACGCTGTAGTTATTGCCCAAACAATTTACAAAAGAACATTGTTCTGTTTACGTATTCTTTCTAATGGTTGTTCTCAATATCACTGAATCTGTATTCTCGATATCACTGAATCTAGGACGCTGAAGTTTCATTTTGTCATTTTCAATAGCAGAAGATTTCTGCGCGAGGATTGCCTGTCAAGGGTCCTCTTTCACCTCAAGTAGCCAAAGGAGCACGCCAATCTCAAGAGACCCCAGGATGGACAATCTGTTCTCTTTGCAGGAGCTTGAAGCCGCGTTGGCTGCATGCAAGCGTTCATCATCACCTGGACCTGATGGCATAAGCTACATGAAGATCAGCAACCTCGGTCAGACAGGTCGACGTGCCCTTCTGGCCATATACAATGACTCGTGGCGCGGTGGACTGATTCCTCCTTCGTGGAAGTCCAGTCGCCTTGTCCCTCTGCTCAAAACAGGTAAATCTCCTCTTGACTTGGCCTCCTATCGCCCCATTGCGCTGGCTAGCTGCTTAGGAAAGGTGATGGAGAGGATGGTGCTGACTCGCCTTGAGTGGTATCTGGAGCACTATGACATATACCCTGATGCTATGGCTGGTTTTCGGCGCGGACGGTCTTCTATTGACAACGTTGTAGACCTTATCTCATCTGTACAGCAGGAAAAAAGCCTTAAGAGATTATCCGCAGCAATATTTTTGGACGTAAAAGGCGCATACGACAATGTATTGCATGGAGCCATACTGGATGTTCTGGGCAATGTTGGACTAGGTGGCCGCGTCTACACATGGATCTACAGCTATTTAAAGGACAGAACCTTCTTCGTACAAACAGAGGATGGTACCACAACGCACCATTGTACCGGTCGCGGCGTGCCACAGGGCGGAGTCCTGAGCCCCACACTTTTCAACCTAGCACTCCTCGGCCTCGTCGACGCACTTCCACGGTCTGTCCATCTTTCTATATATGCAGACGACATTTGCATCTGGGCGTCTGGGGTGACACGTATGCACGTACGGGCCCGGCTACAGAGAGCGACCACAATAACCTCGAATTACCTTCATGAAAGGGGGCTCGAACTGTCATCCGAGAAGTGCTCGTTAGTTGCTTTCACACGCAAGGAAATGGGGCACTACGTAATTAGAATTAACGGACAGGCTGTCAAGTGTGAGAAGACCCACCGATTCCTGGGAGTAATAATCGACCGCGACCTGTCTTGGAGCCCTCACATCTCCTATATGAAAAGGAAGCTAACCAATATCACCCATGTGCTCAGGTTCCTTGCGGGAAAATCGTGGGGTGCATCTGTACGAGCGATGCTCCAGCTTTACACGGCGTTGTTCCTTGGATGCATGCGCTATAGCCTACCAGTGCTGGGCGGAACACGTAAAACTAACGTGCGCGTTCTCCAGTCGCTTCAAGCCCAAGCTTTGAGAATATGTCTTGGACTGCCGAAATGTGCATCAACAGCAGCGACTGTAGTCGTCGCACGTGATCACCCAATCATGACATACCTTCGTGTGGATGCCCTACGAGTACACATAAGGCATCATGCTCGAATTCCATCGCACCACCTAGCGTCTCTTTCCGTTTCAAGGCCAGACTCCGAATTCAGCGCCATTATTGCTGCTCATCGTGCTGTCCTGCCATCGAGTTTCACGCCTCCAGCAAGGCCATCATTACCATTGTGGTGTCTTCATCCCCTCGAAGCGCTCCTGACCATTCCCGGAATCAAAAAGAAAAGCCACTTGTCATCTATAGCTTTACAACAAGCCACCCTAATGTTCCTGCATGAGAAACACAGAGGACGCCTTCACGTTTACACGGATGGGTCAGTTTCCTCTGTAAGCTCCACAGGAGCAGTGGTCATTCCAGCAAAATCCGTCACCATACGATTCAAGACGTCCCATTTTACAACTTCGACGGCTGCAGAACTCGCCGCCATTCATGCTGCGGTAGAGGTCATAATTGCAGAACCTTCCCATGCATGGTCAATATTCACCGACTCCAAAGCAGCTCTTCAGTCCCTTATATCACCATTTCGTCATGGACCTCACGAGCAATTAGTTGCTGAGATAAGAATTCTTCATCACCATGCAGTCGAGCAAGGACACGACATCACGTACCAGTGGATACCGGGTCACTGTGGGACCAGCGGCAATGACCTCGCTGATGAATGCGCCCGATCTGCCCACGATGATAACCACTGTAGAGGAATACCGTTCTCCAGGACCGACGCATCCGCAAGGCTTCAATCCCTAGCACGTGAACTTACACGTGCACAGTGGAATTCATCAGAATTCACCAATGCTCGTGCCCACAGTTTGCACCCGGACCTTCAGTTCCACCTTCCGTCAGGAATACCTCGCGCTGAGGAGACGCTTTTGTGTCGCCTGTGGCTTGGGGTTGCCTTCACGAAGGCCTACTCATTTCTCATTGGAATGACGAACGACCCTAAGTGTGAGAACTGCGGCTGCGACGAAACGATACGTCATCTTCTTTGTGAGTGTCCCCGTTACAGTGGCCCTAGGAAAGAACTTACCGCTGCTCTAGAAAGACTTGACAGCCGCCCTTTGTCCGAGCAACGAGTTTTGGGACACTGGCCAGGACCATCGTCAGCACGGAAAGCGCCGAACGCGCTGTTACGATTCTTAAGGACGAGCGGTCTAAAGGACAGACTCTAAGCAGTGTCGCGTTTCCTTTCTTTTTCTGTGCGTGTTTTTTTTTTCTCTATCCTTTTCTTTTCTCTTGTCGTGTCTCCTTTCTATTGTCTTTCATTCCCCTCACCCCACTTCCCCTGCACAGGGTAGCCAGCCGGTCTCAGCACTGGCTAACCTCCCTGTCTTTCCTCCCTCCTTTCTCCTCTCCTCTCCTCAATAGCCATATGGTCCCAAAGAAGGTAGCATGCAGGGCACCATACACGTGATTGCCAGCTGTCAATGCCAGCGGTCTGTGAATTTCGCGGCGCTGGTTGCTGCCTCCTTCGGGAGATGGCACCACGCTGCTTGTCAACGCCAGCAGCATCGGCCGCAGCGCAGATGGTGTTTGGCCGAGATTATTCTTGCACAGAAGTGCAATTCGAAGCACGTTCATTCCGGTCCGGTAAGCTTACAGGCCTTTGTCGTGTCATGACTGCATGTGCCACAACACGACACAGGCCGTCGTGGCACACGCTGTTAACGCCACATGCACAATTAAGGTTGTGACTATAGGAGGATACAACTTTAAAAAACAGCATTTGGTAACAAGGGCCGATGGACCGCGTGCGTTTGTGTTACACCGCCAGCCAATCACAGGAGCAAACAAGTCGTCGTCATGCGACCTTTTCAAAATGGCGCCGTGTTAATGTCTTCGGCACCTGCGGAGCTCCTGCTGTTCTTGAGTCCTTTCATCAGTATAAGCCATGATGTGCTCGAGAAGTATGGAGAAAACTGCGTGGAGTGTCAGCGTTTCCATCTTCAAAAGGCCGTGGTACAGTTAATTTAGATTCCGAACCCGTCTTACGCGTGCAACTTCATTGAACTGAGTTGAAGAACTCGAATGGCGGAGCTTGGTGCGCGCCGAGTTTTCGCATTGCAAGAGCTTGATTTCAGCTCAATAAAGATTTCTCCTTTCCATGTTCCACTCCAATAAACGAATGAAGACATAAAAATGCATGCACGATTCCATTATTGTTGTGCAGACTAGAGTAGTATCCGACTGCAGTGCCATCTCAACATATCTGCTTTTCCGGTACTTATTTCATGTTTACACGTACACCAGGCGATTATTCATTCATTCATTCATTCATTCATTCATTCATTCATTCATTCATTCATTCATTTTGTTCTCTCTCTCTCTCTCTGTGTGTGTGTGTGTGTGTGTGTGTGTGTGTGTGTGTGTCCTATCAATTTTATGACATTTATATGGCTGATTCTTAGTATTCCTGGGTTTCTATGTTTTAACGTCTGAATTTTAAAAAGCCTGTGTTTAGTTTTCGCTACCTTATGCTCACACCCTGTAATTTTTAGAAATTAAAGGCCTCTATGAGCTACTCACGTGTCGATGGCAGTAGTCGACTTATTTCACCGTGATAACAAAAATAACGCATAACCACGGGTAAGATAAATGGGTCAATATAAGCGTATATAAGAATTAATTTAGCTGAGATGCGATAAGATTGGAATCAATTAGAAGGGAAGTTAATGATGGCCTAGAATTCTGTGACGGAATTAGAAACTGCACGCATTAAAATAGAAACAATTAGTGCAAGACAGGGTAAGTTGGAGATCATTTGGAGAGGCGTTCGCCCTGCAGAAGATTTTTTTTTTTTTAATAGACTAGTGATGACAAAAACTGGAACGTATACTTGTTGCTACAGTGCAGCTGAAATGAATGACGGGAACTATTCGAAGATAAGGTGTTTCTTCCGAGCTTACGGCGTCGTTGAGAAGGCAAAACAAAAAACAAAAAAATACACTCGTGACGCATTGTTTACGCCTCTGTCTTTCTTGTTTTTGACAAATTTCGCTGTGCCAAGCAAAAATGTCAACCTTGTCGTTAGGCTCTTCCGAACCACGGTGCTGCTACTTACGCCAACGTCAGGAGAGGGTCATACAGATCCACAGTACGCGCCCAGGGTACGGACTCTGAGAAAAGGGAAATGGAGGAGGCCAACAGCACAGCGCTAACGTGAAATTTCCTTCAAAAAAAAAAAAAAAAAACCGCCTGTCGTGGCCTCGTGTACGTTTCTTCGCACCGGTTAGAAGCTACAGAAAGAGACTGTAGGCAATCAAAACGCAGACATTTTGTTTTATATTTCCCCTCAACACTGAAATGAGATTGTGTTTGTACTCTTACTCGCTAACATGGAACTCTCACACAGCTCTCGTCGGGCGATTCGTGCTTCTTCGCTGACGTCTCTTACCAAGCAGGCTGCCGCTGTGCAAACGGAAAGCTCGTTCTGTTCTGTGACCCGAACAAGAAAGGCCAGAGTGTATACAACTGTCGAGTGCGCCACTGCTTCTCTTGCATTCTTTGCACTCGTTACTTCGAGAGAATCGCGGCAGAAGATGGGAGACACCGGGCAAGAGCCGAAGCCGTAGTAACGCGCGTGCGAGAGAAAAAAAAAAACCAATGTAGAAATGGCCAGACAACAAGGAAGGAAACAACGTCTGCGCCACTACTCCTCGTAGAAAGGCCCACCCTGATGGTCCCGGCTGTCTCGAGTCATTAATCCCGGCGACCTGCCGGGCAAACACTGAAAGAAGCCCGAAACTCCCTCGGCCCACAGGACGCGTTATCCGCTGCCCTGGTCGGATGGAATTTCACACGAAGAATGACGGCCCCCTGAATGGACAAAGAACCCTTTCCCTGGTCCCTTTGTTCCTCGCACATACCATGTCTTTGTTTTCAGTGTGGCATTCGTCAACAGCGCCGAAGCGACGCGGACAAGAGTGCGATGAACTGAACAGGTCTGGACCATTTTATGATGTCGGCGTTGGCAGTGATGCTTGCCGCCTTCATGCCGCCTTCATGCTGTAAATTTGCAGTGCACAAAGGCGGAGAACGAAATGCAGCGCTGCGGACAATTAAGAGCTGATTGAAAGTGTCGTGCGCTCTGTTGTTGTTGTTGTTGTTGTTGTTGTTGTTGTTGTTGTTGTTGTTGTTGTTGTTGTTGTTGTTGTTGTTGTTGTTGTTGTTGTTGTTGTTGTTAGCAAGATATGCAGACAACTATGCCATATGCCCTCTTTATGTCAATTTGCTCGCGTTTGCTTTTTGTTTATAGAACACTTACCTACGCAATATCTACGTAATATCTATAAGTAGACTAATGTTTTTGCATACAACTTTGTTAAGAATGAGGCTTCCGTTGCTGGAATCGAATCCAAGGGTAGGTTTTGAGCAGCTGAATGCCACATACACTGAGCCACGGGATGTGACGTATTGTGCGCAACCAACCTATACAACAAAAACTAGAAAGTAGTTCCGCACAGTGCGAAATCTGCTGAAGCAGCGAAGCTTCGGTTGTTCAGTGTTTCCGTGGTGATTTTCTATGATTTCCTGGGATATTTCACCAACCCCACGGCATAAAATTTGAGCATACTTAGCCAATCAGCCCACTGCGTCACTTTCCTTGACGACAAAGCCGCCAATTTGATCATGCCATACCGACTCCGATCGCGAATAGTCAGATATAATGTGTTTAAAAGTGAAACGAAAGTCGCTTGAAGCACGTCGTCTCAAACTTCTCTATCTAGTGCACTCCTAGTAAAACGTCCATTTACCCACAATGCGTGAGGCCGTGGGGAAAATCCCATGATTCCCCGGCCACATTTGTAATTCTGTTCTCTTTGTACTGAGCCTTAAATTTAAAAAAAAAAAAAAAGTTCATTTCGCTCACATTCATCGCAGCGAAAAATCGATCGAGGTTCAGCGTTGTCACGGCTCTATCGCACTAGTTTTGTTCCTTCAGCAGTTCCTTCAGCAGTTGTTCGCTCGAAAAAACACGTTCACGATTCCGCCCAGTATATCACACTTAGCCTGCAGTGTCGAAGCGAGGCTAGTTTACTGAACCCCCAAGAAGCGCACTCTAACAACTGGAGCCCCGAAAAATTTGCCAGAGACGACGGCAATTAAGGCCACGCACTAGTGGTTCCGTGTGCTACTGCATGCGCACAAGTACGCGACACCTCTCACGCTCCTCCACGCACATCGATCGGCAGTTACGCTAGACACGACCATGCAGGCTGTTCGCAAACACCACCTTCGTGAAACACCGAGAGGCACCAGCATGTGTTCTTTGTGCGAGCAGCCTTTGTGCCAAGCCGCCTTATCACCCCGACAACCCTCTCTTTGCGTTGTCTCGCAAGCTTCTCCATCGTGTCGCCACCTATTGCAGATCGCCGTGGTGTTTGTGTGTGTATAGCGCCCAAGACGAGCTTCACGAAGGTTGGAGTAGAAGAAAAGAACAGAAAAAGCCGAATGCTCGTGTCGGCCCGCGATGTTTCTTATAGCGTAACTCTGTTGTCCCATTGTTTGTGTTGCACAGCTCGATTTCAGGGTGTCCCGTTGTAAGGGATATCGATTGACTCGGGTCTTGCCACGTGCCCGAAAGCAAAGCAATGGTTGTTTGTGCACCGTGGGCGGTTCTGCTCGCTGCACTCCCATAGAAAGGCACGAACAAAGGGGAGGATGTCTACGGGAGTGGAAGTCGGAAGCTTGTTATCGCAATTTCGTCGACAGACACAGCGGCTTAATTCTTCCATCCTAACACCATGCCCGGTAGCATCAGTGAAGGTTGCCCATTACGAGCTCTTTGCTCGGAGCGTCATAAGTGTCATAAGTGACCGTTGGGATAAAGAAGCACTCTAAAGGAATTCTAATGAATGAAATGGGATATGAAAATCTTATGACTTAGGTACCTTTCTTTCCTCTTTTTTTTTTTTTTTTAAGACGCAAGATTGTATTCACACAGTCGGCAATCAACTGAGCGTATACTAATTCGGCTAAGAGCCATATCTGCCCTTAGCCGTCACTTTTGGCTAAATGTACGTGTCATAAGTAGTGGGTCAATTACCAGGTAGCTAAACTACCGCTCCGTGCACGTTCAAAGCGACACAAAAGTTCTCTTTATTTATTTGTTTGTTTGTTTGTTTGTTTGTTTGTTTGTTTGTTTGTTTGTTTGTTTGTTTGTTTCATTTGCTCATAACGACAGAACCACCTGCCAGGGAGGGGTGTATGTCTTGCACGTTATCAGCAAAACCAGTAGATTCTCGATTTACGACGAACATAGTTAAATGCTGATTGCGCACTGATGCTAAAGGAAAAGCCAAAATACAATAATCGTAATATTTTCTCTCTCATTTCGCTCTAATATTCATAAGAATGTTTATTTTCCTGTTGCGCTGTTGTTCAAATGACGACTGCCGCAATAACACCACTATTGTTGTTTTATTAAGCGTGAGGCCGAGAAGGTTGGCCTGCGATTGCACAACTGATATCAAAAAGAAGTAATGCAACGCAAAATTTCTCCGATAACCGAAATTAGTTGGTTTGAAAATTAACGACGCATTGTTATAAACAAAAGTTAAGTTGCGTGTGTTCTACTTGAATCGACAACTAGTTGTGTGCTCAGTTTTATTGACCAGTCGTTAATCATTTCTGTTTCACATGGCGCTACGCAGGCTCCACGTTTGAGGCCAGTTAAAGGCTTTGCGCGGCAGTAAGCGTTGGCTGGCGTCATGGGGCTTCCAGGCCGCCTCCGTGGGAACCAGATCGAGCAGCAACTGCTGGGGCGTCAGATCGAGGACAGGAGCCAGCAAACACACTCCTGGCACTTCCGAGGTGTGCGAGAACTCGCTTATACACAGCTTCTATGTCCTGGATGTATGAGTTATCAGGCTGGTGTACGTGCTCGAAGGACAGAACGCCAGACACCTGAGCAAGCTGCTTGGAATTCATTGCGAAATATTGTAAGAAGAGCAAACACGGCCGCAAGAAAACAGAATTTGACACCCGCGTTTGTGTTATCCAGATCTTGTGTCTGTATTTGTTGTTTGCACACCTTACATTATTTCACGATATTACAGCGAAAGAATTATTTTTGTTTGCTTGCTTGCTTGCCTGCGTGTTTGCTGTTTGTTTGTTTGTTTGTTTGTTTGTTTATTTGTTTGTTTGTTTCGTTGGTTTTCATCCTAAAAGTTGGCAGAGACAGATAAAATTGCTTGAGTATTGAAACGTGTCGTGCGCGTAGCCATTAACATTGCTGCAACGTGTCGCGTGCAATCACACACGTTCTAGGCGTGCGTCTTGTCAGCTCCGCGTCATAGTAGCCATAGATGAACGGTGTAGTGCTTGCTATAGGCACCTAAAAGGCGTAGGTTCGATTCCTACCGGGTCCTTCGAAAAGCACAACTTAGCAGCGACATTTCTGAGAACGGTTCTTTTTCTCTTACGTTATGACTTAGTCAATGACGTCACGCGATGACGGCGTCACGTAATCTCACGTTATGGCGCCCGCTGACGTGACTTTTTGATCACACTACTTCAGACATGGCGGATTTTATAGTCACGCGAGATTTGTATCATTTCATTAATTCTCACTTCAAATTCTGTTCAATCGATAACTATCCGTCGCCAATTATTTATTAATAACTTTTGTATTCAGTAATGACCTCTCATATGCGACTGACATGCTTTTGTTCGCTTCTGGCTTTCCTTGGGACACGTGGAAATTTCGTACCGCTCGTGTCGACGCCGTAGTCGTTCGAGAACACCTTTCAGCGAGACGTATAGGGCTTTCGCTTTAATAACTTCCGCGAGATGCGCAGTAAGAGATATGAAAGCAGGGGAAAGATATCCCAGTCTGACCGGTCTACAGATAGTGGCGAAAAGCTTCCTACACTTTTCTGCACCTGCAGAGCTCTGTATGGCTGCAGAGATGCGCAAAGCTTTACATTGAACATCGTCGAGCATTATAATGTGAGACAGTTTCTCTATGCCTTGTTCTGCCCTTCTCGTGCAGCTTAAAGGAGTACTGACACGATTTTGCGGCGGCTCAAAATGTACATTTTTTCGTTTTCTAGGCATGTATTGTTAGCGCCCTCCGCACATGGAAGCCAGGAAACACGTACAAAATATTTTAGTTTGGTTTTAAAGTTTTCCTCGCCCAGCACTATAAGCCAGCCCCAGCGCAATAGACACTACGATGACGTATGAGCACAGTCTATTAAAAATCGCCGAAATCGCTGTCAGAGTGACTGGACGACCGTGAAATTGTCGTTGTTTGCGTGCCCCACGTGTACTGACCACAGACTACAGAGTTGCAGCGACGCTATCACGAACTGCTGTCTCTACGTGAGTCAGACGTACGTTCGACCATGTTGACACGTCACTAAAAAACCGCCCCTCGAAATCGAAACCGAAAATGAGCTTTTAAGGAAGCCGTTTAAAAATATATTCATTGCCTTGCGAGGCACCATGATACTCTTTTGGGGGAACAGCAATAATACGAGAATGTCAAAAATTCATGTCAGTACTCCTTTAAAGGTCCCATGACACCAAAATTTCAAACGCGAGATGCTTGCGTTAATTGGTTTTCCTGCATACGAAGGCAATCTTGACCAAGTATTAGCGGCGAACATCGCCTCTAAGTAATTTTAATATGGTTTCAAAGTAAGCGGGAATGCTCATCCGAGCTTGCAGCACCTCGCGACATCGCCACTAGTGTGACGCAGTTTGTGGGCCATCTGTGACGTTTCACTTTTGTAAGTTGATATCGTGACGTCACAGAGAGACACGGGCGCGCCGCGCTATGGTCTCCGAGCGTAGCCTGCAAGATCGGCTCTCGTAGCCGATCGCGGAGGCCACGCCAAAAGCCGTATTTTTCTGCTTCCTCTCCGTGTTGGTCGCTCAAGCGTACATTGTACACACGCTATGATGCAAAGCGAGTGTGGCGAGCTGGTCTGGCGCTCGCGCTCTCCGCAACGTCACCGAATCTTGAGCTCAAGTGATCAGTGCATGCGCTGACTTCCGACAGCCGCCGCGCTAGCCCCGCGGCGCTAGTTTCTTGCAGTTTTTGGCGCGCGTTTCGAAGCTTCATTAAAACTGAACAAAATTAACGATGCTGTGACTAATTAGGCTTCGCGCTGGAGAATTTGCCACTCCATGCCGTGATTACAAGACACTGTTCTACTCATTAGAACATAAAAGTCTCCAACAAAAAAATAGCTGTCATGGGCCCTTTAAGGTTAAAGCTGTCCTAATAGCGTACTTTATTTGTCGCACCTATATTCATTGGCAGTAACCTGGTGTATTTCACATATAATTTATTCAATTAATTCCTGCGACACTTAAACCACGACGTATGATTGTGTTTGTTTTTCAAAACATTGTGAGTCCTTTTCTAAGTTGTGCTTCTGAATAAACACTGCTTTGTAAGTGCCGCATGTAAAAGTTGTCGCTGTGACATTTCTCTTCTATGTGGCTGATTTGTGTGGACTAAAGCGTACGTAATTATCAGATAATTAATAGCACTTCATTAACAGCAGCCGAGATATTCTTAACGCGTAATTCACTGTGCAACACACGAATGTCGATACACGTGAGGTCGCAGAGATTAGTCTGTTAGGGCTATTATCGCGCTGACAAAATGAAATCACCCTCTCATTTATCATTGCCCAGAAAACTCTCGTCGTTGAGGCGATCATCAATCAAGAATGTAAATGATGTGTCAGGGTAGGCTTTGTCTAATTAATTGTGAGGGGGAAGTTAAGACACAACGACTGTAAGTGCTTTATCAAAGATGATAAAGGCAAGAGAATAATTTACCAAGTTCTGAAAAAATAATATTATCAAATAAGCTGTTGAACGCTGGACAGGTATCCATATTTTTTGCAACTGCATGAGATCGTCTTTGGTTCGGTTGATATCGCTGCAATTTGCTACGAAGATTCTGTGAGCTTTCTCTGCTGGTGTTCTACATCATTATTTCGTGCGGCCCCAGCTGTGTTCTGCAATATTTCACTGTATACATGGTGTGCCCACATGGCCAACATCAGCGAGGAAGGATACGAACAGGTAAGGTGACATAAAAAGCACTTTCAACGGTGCTGCTCTTTCATTAAGTCGCATTCAGCATTAGGGCAGGTGTAGATTTCGTACGCTGGCACTGGTGGTCACTACGATAGTGCACTGTTTTAAAGACATCACGAGAGAAATGCGCAACTGCATCCAAAGAATTCAAGGTAAAATGAGAACAAAATAAAAGAAAGAGAAAGAAATGCAGAAGCCTGAACGCGCGCAGCGTGTGCACAGAAGAAGAAGAAATAGAAGGAGCCCCGGCTATAGGTTCATCATTCGCGCACTAATGCAAGAAGACCTGCCGACTACGTGTGACCTATCGCCGTCCGAACACCCTGGGGAGCACATGGCACCCCAGTGCAGTAACGCGGACCATGCTGCATGCGCCAGGCCGAGCAAACTGAGCACTTCGGCTTGCAGCCTCTCACTGCAGACGCCCTGCCGGCTCAGACAGCCCAGCCTGTCGGGCTCAGTCGCCAACTTCGATAGCTCCTCGCCGTTGCCCGAAAGCTCGTCCCCTCTGCCCAGTGCATCTTCCGTGATGGCTCCGCCGCTGTCGACGATGTCCGCGCGAAAGCAGCTCATCGGTGACAGTAGCTGCCTCTCGTTCGACTTTGCGTGCAGTTGCACCGCACCAGAGTGCAGAGCGAACAAGGCGTCTCCACAGCAAGCTGTTCCCTCAGGGTGAGCTTCCCGAGCCTCTGTTGTGCGGCCTATAGTATAGTTGATACTAGCCTCCACGGCTGCGAAAAGGTGGCTCCGGAGTGAGGAGGAAAGTGCATACGAAATGGGCCGACCACGGTGGTCTAGTGGCTATGGTACTCGGCTGCTAATCCGACGTTCGCGGGATCGAGTCCCGGCCGCGGCGGCTGCATTTCGATGGAGGCGAAATGTCGAGGCCCGTGTACAGTACGATGTCAGTGCACGTGATTATAAAGAACCCCGGTGGTCAAAATTTCCGGAGCCCTACACTTACAGCGTCTCTCATAATCAAATCGTGGTTTCGGAACGTACAACCCCCGAAATAAAAGTGCAAAATTTCAATAAAAGTTGTGCGCTTGATTAGGACTATGACGGGACGCACGGCTACGTGGGGCTCGTCATGTACAGAGCCGCATAGCGCTCTTCTGGTTGGCGTGCTACTGGATAAATACAGCGTGAATAAAAGCGCTCCGTAAAGATAGAAAGAAACAAAGACTAAACTTTGAGTTTAACGCAGCCGTACAGAGCTGGCGTATATGCTTGTTTTATGAAATCCGTTTTAAGGTCACTAGTTCAAGGTGGTCGTGCGCTGAAAGGCATTTCTCAAAGTCATCCAGAGGGTCAAAGCTTGACGCTTTCCTTCACTCTTCGTGTTCTTGTCCACCCATATACCGAACCACATATAGGAAGCCACTAGCAAATATCTGTATATATACTCCAAAAATCATAGCGTAATACAAGCGAAAGAGCCGTTTCTCAGATAAGACATTTCGAGCCTTTTAGTCACGAGGCGTGTTGTGATTGGCCAGGCGATCACTTGGACAAGGGACGAGCGCAATTAGAGCGGAATAAGGCGCTCCTTCATGGTAGTGATACTGAAGCGTTATGCAGGCCTGCACTCAAAACTTTCGCATAAATAGGCAGTTTTAAGTTATACCCAAGGAGGCTTCTTCTGAAATATGCTCTTCGCAAGGCTTAGAAGCAGTTAAACTACATATATACTTTCAAGCAGCGTAACGTAATTCTGTATTTATTGCGGTCAGTTGCACAACACCGCTGCTACATATCGCACGGTGGCGTACAGTGACGTGGCCAAGTATTAGTGCTGTAAGCAATCCTACCAATCTTGCAGCAAAGAACAAAATCTCACCTAAGAGCTGCTATCATTGGCGCGTGTTCTTTCAGCTTCCTCTCTCAATATACAGGATATTTCGTTGGCGTCGGCGCCACCTCCGTCGTCCAGCTATAACGCATCGTCCGCCCAGCAGTTGCGCAAGGCGTCTCAGCTGCGTGGTTGCTCCAGAGGGGGTACTGAACGCACACTTGCGGCCATTTACCCCAATCTAAATCACACTGAACAGTGCATGACTAGCTCAACGTAATACTACGCTGTGGCTGTCGCGTCACTGCACCGCATTATGGCCGAAACTCTGCGCAGTTCGTTTAGGAGTTTGATAGACCTTGGTTCCGGCTGTTTACATTGCTAGCTGGAGTCGTTCACTTGATACATCGAAACAAGTTTACTTATCACATATCGCACATGCCTCCTTCTGTGGACTTTTGATTGCACTTATTTATTTTTAAGAAGGGCAGGGTAGATATATTAGCTTTACAAAATCGAGTCGTGTGTATAAATTTAATAAATGCAATGTTAGAGGTCTTACAACACTCGTGTTATTTCTGTTTCGCAGCACAGGATCGCAAGCTCGCATGCTGGTGATAACCATTGGTTGCCTGCTCCTGCTGTCCACCATCATATCGCAGTTTGTTGGGACGCGTCATGGCAACTACGCGTTCTCGCTGACATCCAAATTCGGCCGTGTTGAAGGCGACCAAATATTTGTGTCCGGTGGGCAGCCGGTCATCCGCTACCTTGGAATCCCCTTCGCTGTGCCACCGGTGGACAAACTGCGCTTCCAGCCTTCGCAAGTTGCGGAGCCTCTAGGTGATAAGAACGTGTAATTGAGCTGCAGTTATTTCACACCGTACGACGGATGTCATCGTGATAGGAGCGCCATCACAAGGGTTAAGACACCTTAAACACCGAAATCTTATTGGGGTCACAAGAAGTATAGTCTGAAACAACAGGCGGAAACAAAGTTGTAAATGTCGCGCCACCGTTAATGCGGGTTTCTTAAAGAGCGCTGTGCCGAGGTGGTAATAATGGCGTATGGTGTTGGCTGGTGTCGAGCGGTGCTTTGACTGATACGCAGATGCGGCTTCACAAATAAAGCTGCCTTCAAACAAATCCTTCATGCACGGATCTCATTTACCGATATACACTTCATCTTACAGAAACTACAAGCGCACATAATTATTCGTCCGAAGAAGTGACTGACAGTCGTATATTCGTCCAATGTATAATGTTTCTTTCCAAGTATATACAGTCGCATGTGGAAGCGCTGGGACCTCTCACGAAAGAGACGTTTGTCTTTACCCTAATAGTAAGAACAACCCGAAATTTTCTAAAGAATACTGAGCACCCCGATTCGTCTTAGAGTGCATATTATACATGAGTAGGAGGCTGTTCCCTCCTCCACACATCAACCTTAACAGGGCACAAGCAGTGACACTTAGACAGCTACAAACACGTTCATATTTTTCACCTGTACAGTACAAGGAATGGTATAACATTCAAGGCATGAATACTATATGTAGAGCCTGCACGGAAGACGATTGTACAATAGAACATACGCTCTGGGAGTGTGGGTCGCTTGGCCCTGGCATTACTCGTGACAGGTTTTCAAGCATGATCAAGTCGCAAGACCACAAGCAACAAGTCCTAGCTGTCCAGTACGCCCACGATAGGGCCAGGAGGCTTGACCTCCAGGTTGCAACGTGGGAGTAGTTAGGCGGGCTCTTTAGCTATGTACAGGACACTAAATAAAATTTATTCCTCCTCCTCCCTCGTCTTAGGGTAACCACCGCATATGCGTGTCATCCTGCCGGTATACGATGTAATTATTACTTTCACCCGATTCTACTCCGCTTCCCAATCCCCCGTCGTTTTTCGGCCAGCCTGTACTTGGGACATGGCAGCTGACGCTGCGTTATAGGTTAGTGATGAAGTGAACAATAATGCTATGCCACTGCGTCATCCCGGCTTTTCTGCTCTTGAGCCCTATTCAGCCTCACATGCTGAACAACCACGTTTAGATGTCCATGTTTAGAGAAAAAAGCACTAAAGCTTGTGGGAGACGGCTGCGTCACGGCTGCGTCCCACACGGCTGCGTCCTACAAGCTATAGACGGCTGCGTCCCACAAGCTATAAGGCGTGTATCGAGTATCACGTACACCCTTGCAGACGTAGAATTAGATCACCATGTCACATAATATTCAACCCAAATATTTCGCTGTTCATTCACACAACTTCAACTAGCCGCTAAGTAGGCGGTAGCCAATTAAATACGGTGCTTTTTTTTTAGCAGTCGATACGCTCGGCAAGCAGACGATTGCATGTACATTTTTCTTTTACTCCAGCGCATCTGAACAACGCCTCGTTCAAGCGAAGGATTAATTTCGCCGAGCGCGCCCGTCCCTGCCCTCAGGACGGCGCTCTTGTCCCCGGCTGGCTGTACACTGACCCCAGAGAGACGTCCGAGGACTGCCTCTACTTGAACCTGTGGACGCCCGACAAGGAGTGCCTGTTCCAGGGACGGGACTGCGGATCCCGCGCCGTCATCGTGTTCTTTCACGGAGGAGATCTGCGCCATGATGGAAACAAGTGCGTCCAAGAAGACAAATTTTTACCCGTCGCCGTTTCTCTCTATCGCGCAAAATGTTCGTGTGCATCGATCCTTGTGCGTTTGGTTGATGAATGTTAGCATAGTATTAAGAACATAGTATTATTAAGCGAAAGTGAAAATTTGTCAACAATCTAGAACACAATTTTGGTGTATTGGTTCATTAGGTTCTGCTAGTTGTTGTTTTGTGGGTTTAACGTCCCAAAACCCGTTCATGAGAGACGCCGTAGTGGACGTCTCCGTAAATTTCGACCACCTGGGGTTCTTTGACGTGCACTGCCATCGCCCAGCACACGGGCCTCAACATTTCGCCTCCATCGAAATGCAGCCGCCGTAGACGGGATTCGATCCCGCGACCCTCGGATCGGCAGCCGAGTACCATAGCCACTAGACCACCGTGGCGGGGCCATTAGGTTCTGAAGCCTGATTATCCCCGTACTCTCTCTCTCTCTCTCTCTCTCTCTCTCTCTCTCTCTCTGTCGCAGTGGCCTAGAGGTTATGGTGCTCGGCTGCTAACCAAACAAACAGAAAAAAAACGCGGGTTCGATCCCGGCCGCGGCGGTCATATTTTCGATGGAGGCGAAAATGTCGTGTACCTTGCGTTTTCTGTACACGTTAAATAACCCCAGGTGGTCAGGTGGTCAAATTTTCCTGAGTCCTCCACCACGGCTTTTCTCTCCTTTCTATCTCTTTCAGTCCCTTTCCCCTACCCCCACGGACGCTTAGACGCGTGCTCCCGACATGGTTGCAGAAATTAGCGTCATTTCCTTAACCGCGACCACTATCCTTCATATTCTGACAGGGTTTTGAATGAACCATAACACTAACGTCGATGGCTAGTACTCGCTTGGAGTGCCCTTACAAATGATATTGCGGAATATTTTTATGAGCAACCAGCAATACGCGTCATCTATGAAACTTTTCTACGCGTACGCAGCGCATACGACGGCGCAGTGCTGGCTTCCAGGACGGACGCCGTGGTCGCCGTGCCGAATTACAGGCTTGGACTGCTGGGCCATTCCGCATGGAACGAGTCCGAGTTCGTGTCCCTGGGTTTGGGCGACCAGCTCACCGCCGTCCGCTGGCTCAGAGAAAACGTCGGCTTCTTTGGCGGCAATGCGTCTCGCCTGGTTCTCGCGGGTCACGGCGCAGGAGCCGCATCTGTCGGCCACTGGATGCTTAGCACGCAGCCCGAAATCTCGGACGTGCAGCGCTTCATTATGATTAGCGGGAGCCCATACGCCCGGTAAGGCCACGGGAAAAAGAGAGGCTTCACAGCTCGTGCATTCATAAGTGTGAGCCTTAGTTGGTCTGGTCCTTGAAGCTGCTCGCCATGCTTTTATTCCTTTCTG
>JABSTT010001936.1:0-56032 GCA_013339685.2 Hyalomma asiaticum
AGGGATCTGTGTAAATTCCTTCTTCACAATGTTGGCTGAGCACAAGCTTTTATAAGTATGATTGAGAATATGACAAAGTTTAGGGCTACACATGGTAAACCAATGCGCCAGAAGATCTATTGCTTGTGTTACTTGTCACTGAGCCTTGCTGTCAAGGTCTTTTTTACCGTCATGATATGCTACTCAAAAATTTTTGTAGGCCTTCACAGGTGCCTGCAGAAATTTCTGCTTTCTTCAATATATACCAATTTGCACTCAGTGCAAAGAATCTTGTACACCACACTCGGTAAATTTTGCCAAGAGAGAGGATCCTCCACGTTCTACAAGTGAACTTTGAGGTCAATTGCTTGCTAGAACATATGCAAAATCTGCACATGTTTTCTAAGACCACAAGCTACAGCATTGATCACACTATGAATGTGATAGAAAGCACCATGCTTCCAAGTTGATTGTGGATTATACCCATGGTTTTGAAGGTAACTGGCAAGTGCAGCACAAATGTGAGGTAAAGAAGAATACATCAAACACAGGAAACAAGCTTCTCCCACCAAAGTGATATGTCTGCTGTACTGTGTGACAAAGAATTGCAGTTTCAACAGTGAAGCGGCTCTTGGTCGACCCTAAGTGTGCTGACATTTTTTGCTTGGTGTCACACTGGTGAAGTGGGCTGATCCCACAGGCAGTGTGTAGCCTTGCGAGTTGCAGAAGACTTCAGGCCTGTGGGGAGTGTATGTGCATGTATTTGTGTGTGGCTTGTTTTTGTGCTTAGCTTGAGCTTAAGGGTGTATTCAGGATAGCCTCAAGGAAGCAGTCCTTCCAGCAACTATGACATACCACCGGACAAAAAAAAAAAAAGCAGATGATGATGATGAAGCACACGTGTGTGGGTGATAGCTGGGGGGGGGGGGGGAGGAGCTGGGAAAACTAGGCAAATACTCAATTTCTTTTTTCTCACGACATGCATCTTGTACAACTCCTAGCAACTGTCTTGGGAGTGAGGCCACCCACAGCTCTACATTAATCGAAAGTGCTGTATTAGGCACGTTAAGACATTAAAAGGAAGAGAGAAGAACAGACAGCCCATTTGGGACAAGCACCTCAGTGTAATTAATACAGCTTCACTGTTCAGCTACCTTCATAAAGTGGCAGGGGCGGTGACTTTTTGTAATTGTGATGCTTTAGTCTGCTTTATTGGTGATATACACACCTGTTGCTGTGATGTGCAGAGTGCCTATGCACTCTGCAAATTTGGTGTATTCCCTTTCTCATCTTTTCTTGTCTATGAATTGCATTTATGTGTCGTTTTTTTTCCCAAGACTACGAACAAACTACCCCACAACAAATTCTGATAAGCACCCATGGCCTGACCGTGCCTGTCTTCAGGAACTAGGTCACCCTTTTAATAAAATGCTTGGGGCACCTATTTCTTGCTAGGTCCTTTTCAATGGTTCTGGGCTTCCCTGCAGGTTCCTTGCATTATAACATGTGCAAATGGCTCACTGGACTAAAGAACAAACCACTGAGTGTTTGTGGGATGTAGGATGAACTGACTCACAGCCGAGACATCTATCTTAGTGAGTTGGTTTTCTGTATGCACTGAAAGGGACCGTCTATTCTGTAATCTACAGTGAACTCGGTGGAAGCTTAAACAGTGCATGTCGTCCCTATGATACAGAAGTTTAGTCATCAAGGTGTCTGAAGACCTTGGGTCGTCTTCCCTGAATAAGTTACGCCAACACCTTGGCTTCCATCGTCAGGCTCGCAGCGATGAAATAGAAGCTCCCTTTATTGCAAACTTAACTGCCTGTGTAATTCATCCATGTACATGAGGTAAGTTATGGACAGCCAAAGCCATAATGAGCTGCACAGTTCAGTGACAGCAAACGGCATGCGATCACACAATGTCACATATGTCCTTGTGGAAAAGCTGTTTAGAAGTTTCCATGGCAAGATCAACAAGAACACTTCTGAAATGGGGCATGCGTAAAAAGTACTCCTTCATCTTCGTCCACAGTGATGTTCTTCACGTTGTAGGTGCGAGTTTCGGTCCTGCCTCTTAGAGGAACATATACGCGTGGATGCCAAGATGGTACATTAAATGAGAGGCTATGTCTCAGAGGCGCGTCCTGTTTTTGTGGATTTTCTGCAAGATGTAGATAGCTCGAGCAGATATGCCACAAAGAACAGGAGTGTAGCCATTATTCTTATAAAGAAAGTCCAAGGAAAATAGCTACAGCCGCTTTAGCAACTGCCATGTTTGAACCTTCGTGGTTGTGACGGTAGCGATCTTGGCGTACAATATTGTGCTGTCCACGGTCGAGGACTTCAGGCCCTCAGATAGGAAGCATAGCGGCGCGGTATCTTTATTTTGGCACCGTGAGTTGACTGCTGTTGGCGCGATCGTGTACCGAGAGAAATTGCTTGGAGTAGTCATTGCGCGCGTTTGTCGATCGTGTTTGATGAGTAAAGCAATCGCGTCTTCAACATGCATATGCTTGCAACTGTACATGTGGCTACTTTCTATGGTTGAAGAAGAACTCGACCTAAATATTTGCTTTTCGCAGCGGTTAGGTGCAGGAACATTTGTTCCTGACTCGAAGTTAGGCGGTTAGATGCTGCGGGTTCCAGCTAGGCCTTTTTTCAGTATGCGGAGAAAACCCGAATTTCGAAGTTGTTCATCGTGCCCCTCCCGTTCTGATCTCACAATCACGTGCACTTAAAACGTAATAACAGTACAAGCAGCAAGTATGAACGAAGGACGCATACACACACATCTCGTCCTCGTTGCTTGTTCTGTTATCACTTTGACCTATCAACACGCCCAACTCTTCACCCTTCATGCAATCACTTTATGAACGCCGATTGCATGGGATGAGCTAGCTGTTAACTGCAACTTGCAGGGAGAGCTCTGGGTCCGTAAAGGACCTGAAAGGTGATATGCAAAGTTTGATAGCAGCCATTCCGCTGGGAAAGTGCATACCGAAGAAACGAAAAATCATACACCAACCATGGGTACGAAACGTTGCTAAATCTGGGATTCCGTCTGTCAGTGTATTATTTTCTGTTTATTCTTTGCACCTTGTCTTGTTTCCTTGCACTTTTACTATGCCAACAAAAGTGCTTCTTTGGTCTGTGTTGCAAAACATGGATAGAGCAGTACAATGACTATCGCTGTGCTCCGGGAATCAACTGTCAGTCACAGAGAAAAAAAATGGTATAAACATGGGTCTATTTTAAGGCCTGCAAGAATGTCAAATCCAGTTCAAATCTGACAGGTATCAGACAAAGAAATGCATTTTTTCGGCTGTGGCTTAATCACAAAATTTAGTATCTGGATAGAATGAAGCACCACAGGCACATTAACTGATTTACTACACGGCAGTGATTGGTTTCTTTTCACAGCTAAAGTAAAGGAGTGAATCATGACCAAGAAATTCCATAAAGAAGTCTGGTCGCCATTGAAATTGGCCACATAACAATGGCACTAAACTCTTATTTATTGATTTAAACATACTGTTAACCCACATCTGTGGGTCATTACAGGGAGGGAATACATCAATAAGAATGTATACATAAGGAACGCTCTAGTACACATGAAAAAAAAAAATCAAAATCATCAACAAGTGGCATGACAAGTACAAAGAACATAAACAGACAAATGAATGAATTTTATGGAACGTAACTATCAAGAGAACTTTCAAGCGCCTTTACATCAGTGCACTCAGCAACCCTAGTAGCACGCATTGTTGCCACAACGTTACAGCAATGTTACCTTCCAACATTGCCTCAACGTGGCTAATGTCCATTTTTGGCCGCATTCCTGCAACATTCAAAGACAACATTGCCGCAGCATTGATGAAACAATTTTGCAACGTTGCTTGAAAGTTGCTACAACATTCAGACAACTTTTATCTTAACCGCAACGTGCAGCAATGTTGATGCAACGTTTTCCCAATGCTGCTTGGAAGGTTCCACAACATTTTGGAATCTTTCGAACAACTGAACAGTTGAACTGAACAACATACAGCAACGTTGATGCCACATGCCTGAAATGCTGCTTCAAAGTTTCAACAACATAACGGCAACCTTAAAGTAACTCAATTTCTACATGAAGCAATATTTTTGCCGTGCTGCTTAGACATTAGTGCAACATTCAGGCAACCTCTGAGTATCCTAGCTGCAACATACAGCATTATTGTAATAATGTTGTTGCAATGCTACTGCGATGTTTCAATATAGGAAACCATAGTAATTTGCAACATATATATGTCAAGGCATTTTGGTGTTCACGGCTCCTTTTTCATGCACTCAGATCACATAAGCACGGGCATCTCGATTCCGTCATATCTCTACAAAGATCAAGTGACAGGCTGGTACGGCCAATGGCAGAGGGCACTAAATGAAATTCTTAAATTCACATGGTATGTAATGATGTTTTACATCGGACGTCATGAAGCCAACCTCAAATGAACAGCTGTGTTGCATGCAGATCTGCGTGTTTCCAGTCAATGGTTGATAGCAGCAATACATATTTGCCAAAAAGTGTAAAATAAGCGCTTTATATTAGCCTAACATATCACTGTGCCAAAGGAAGAATTGTTTTTCCATGTTTCTTATGCAATAAAAGCATCTCGGTACTTGCAGTACGTTGTCGGCAATGTAGTTTTGAAGAGCAGCAGTGAATTAATCTACCATGGCTGTTATGACAGTGAGCTTTCAAGTGGCATGGACGTTCAGAGAGATGGGTTCATCACTCAGAGTTAAGATAAAAAGTAATGCAAGAATTTATTACACAGGAGAGAAAAGACAGAAGGTTTCATATAATCAAAGTTCCAGGATTAAATTAACAGTACAATTTTTTTCAAAGAAAATATATGTTTAGATTTGCTCAAAATAATTGTACCTATCCAGAACAGCAATATAGCAGAAAGATTTTTCATTCATTAATGCTGTCACAATCTTTGACGAGGGACCTATAACAGCTAGCTGAGATATGCAATGAAAATAACCTCCAACGTCTGTGAACAAATGACCCTGAATTCTTTCAATGAAAAAAATCTCATTGCCACATTGCACAACTGCATAGGTAAACAACATGAATAAAAAAGACAGAATATTGGCACCAATGGTGGTTTTACAGTGAAACTATAGTAATGTTAAGAAAAAGAAAATACTGCATAACAATACAAAGTACTGTCAACAAACTTTGCCTCTTCAAGACATGCTACAAGCTCTGACAAGACAAACTGTGACACAGACATAAGTGAGAAATAATCTTGCTAGCATATGGTACCTGCGTGGCCAAAACTGTAAAGGCAAGATTGACTAGATACAGTAATATGAGCAAACTTAAGAGCAACTGCACTTTCCTTTTTGTGGTATACCAGAACTTTGTGGTATACCAGAAATAATCCTGGAAAAGTACACCTATAACAGTGTGGCACTTTATGAAGTATTTAACATGGACCGAGCTGTGAAGACATGCTTGACTAGGCACTAATATTGCATGACGAACAAAAATGCACGTGTCGGGGACGATGTCGAACAATCTTTCATGCAAAGCTTCCGATCTTGCAGCTTTGTTAGGCTTGAATCAAGTACAGTGTGACACAGGCACTTTCGATCGAGGTCGAACTTATCTGCGGTTTGTGTGAATAAGCCCATCGCGGTCCAGAAGCACGGTAACATGGGCTCTATCGCGATCGAAATTACATCGCGTGACCCCTTCATTGCTTAATCGGGAACGAACAGTGGCTTTGCTGGCAATGCATTCTTCGACGAATACGCGCAAAACAATCCAGAAGCTGGCTGTCGAACGCTCGTGCAAAGCGGAATCATATTTTGCTTGAAACACATACAATAAAATTGGTACACGAGTGGATTACCATGTATTCACTACGGCGCACGCACGCGCATATCATCCACATATCAAGAAACGATCAAGGTTCATAAAGGTGCACAAATGATGAGACAGTAGTGACCGCTAGTCCAGGCAAAGCTCAGTAGCAGTCCCAAATAAACACCATAGAACGATTCACTACTCAAACAACCACAGTGAGGATTGGTGGTGGTGGTAGTGGTTTATTAGGAAGGAAGAGACGCTAATTTCTGTCTCCCATACTGGGGACACGGCTAAGCGCCACACGCCACAAACATCCCTGCTCCATCACAAAATACGTAAAAAAAAGTGTACAGACGATCAAAAAACGCGACGTGGGCAACGCAGGTTGCCTGGCCCATCCTACTAAAATTTCAAGAAAAAGCCGCAATCCGCAGCCAAGCTAAGTTGGGTGAAAATAGTGGTTTCTAGATGGATGGATGGATGGATGCTATGAGCATCCCCTTTGTAACGATGATGATGTAGTGGCGGCCTGCCCCTTTGCAACGGGGGAACACCCTCAGTGTCCTGGCCTCAAGAAAAAAAAACAATATAAAGTAAAAAGAATAAAAATAAAAAGAAAGCAGAATTAAAAACACACGACAAAGGCAGGAGACGCGCACAGATCAGCCTAGGTCCTAAGCCCGTGGCACAGTTGCCCACCACTCCGAAAGCCGCCTTTTCGTGACTGCCACCGCGTATCGTCCACCTCCATTGTCACTGCTGCCATCTTCATCGAGCAATTGAAACCCCAGTGCCTGTGGGAGGGTTGCGCCCTCCACCGGAGCAGTTGGGAGACTCCTGCATCGAAGAACGAGGTGTTCTTGCGTCTCAGTCTCTACACCGCAAACTCTGCACAGGCTGCTGACTACATCGTCATCGAACCTTCTGCGGTACTCAAGAGTGCGAAGAGCCCCAGCTCTCGCCTCGAACAGGAGGCTGCTGCCCCTACTGTTGTCGTAGAAGCGCGACCCACTGATGCTCTCCTTGTGTTTCCTGTAGCACTCGAGGGTGGACTTGGCCTCCATAGCCTTTCTCCATCGGGTGTCTTCTGCTTCCTTGACTCGCGGGCGGACCTCGACCGCCCACTGAGCCGCAGTTTCCGTAGGGATATCTTCTGCAAAGAAGCCATACTTCTTCTCCAGCTGGTAGATTCGTCGTGTCCAGTCAGTCCTCATGCATGTCGCCGAAAGATACTCGAACACGCGGCGCGCCCACCGACTGCGTCGCATGAGCATGAGACGACCCCGGTAGGCAATCTTGCTGGTGGCCTCCCGAGCTTCGAAGCTGGACCATCCGACATCCCCCTGTACCGCCTCGTTGGCAACTCGACCATGGCCACCGAGCGCCGCACGGCCGACCTCTCTTTGTTGCTGCTCTAACCACTCCCGAGTCGTTGACGATATGCACACAACCGCGTTTCCAAACGTCAGGCCCGGCACGTGAACCATCTTCCATAGGTCGCGGATCATTTGGAAGCGGTTGCAACCCCAGAGGCACCGACGACGGAGGATTCGTTGAGCCTGTAGCGCAGCCTGTCGAATCTTGGTCTCGTGCAGACTGTACTTTGCTGCATCCACACACAGGGCGACTCCAAGGTACCTGTACTCGTTGCGTGCGGCCAGTGATTCTCCTCCCAAGGTCAACGCCGCTGCATCGGTGCTCCCTCCAGGTAGTCGGACAACCGCTGATTTCTTAATGTTGAATCGGAGCCCAAGACTCACGATTTCTGTCTGGCAGATATCGAGGAGGGATTGCAACTCCTGGTGACTCTGCCATAAGAACCAGATCGTCTGCAAAAGCCAAACCAGGCAGGCGGTGCCTCTCGCTGGCGCTAGTTGTGCTGAAACGCAAGCTAACCCGAGGTTTGAGTTCAGCAAGGCCCACTCTAGTCTGGATGCGTACAGAATGTACAGCAATGGCGACAGTGGGCAGCCCTGCCTCAGACCCTTATTAACACGAATTGGGCCAGTGATTATGTCACCCAACTGCACACTCACTACATTGTCGCTGTACATCCGTCGTATAGTGGAGATTAGCAGTTGTGGTAGACCAAGGTCAGATAAACATGCGAAGAGAGGACCATGGGGCACGTTATCGTACGCTTTTTCAACATCCAGAAAGCAGCACAACAGCGTCCTCCCCTCTTTTCGGGCTATTTCTGCACATTGCGTGACGACGAACAGATTGTCATCCAGCCGTCTGCCTTGTCTGAAGCCATTCTGGAGCTCGGTCAGTAGTCCCTTGGTCTCCGCCCACCCACTCAACCATGCTTTAATCACCCCCGCGAAGAGGCGATACATAACGCTGGTGACCGTTATTGGCCTGTAGTCCTCTATGTTTCTCGCATCGCCGCCCCTTTTGGGGATAAGAATCACCTTGCCTTCATGCCATTCTTTGGGGATGGGCCCGCCTTCGATGATGGCCGTGAGGATCTCTGCGAGCTGTTCCCTCGAGTCCTTTCCCAAGCACTTTAGTACGCGCGCTGGCATGCCGTCGGGGCCAGTGGCCGTTCGAGCCATAGCCCGCTTCAGAGCCCGTTCAACTGTGAGCCTTGAGAAGGTCCAGGGTGGTTCTTCCTGGCTTGGAGACTGTTCAGTATTGGGACTGGCTGCCTCCTCTTCAGTAAGGGGGGTGGTCGTAGTCGGGCCCGAGGCCCCGAAGATCCGGGAGAAGTGCTGTGTAATGTATTCACACGGCTCGGTGACCGGCTGCCCCGTTGCCGCATCTACGAGTGGAGGTGGCGGGGGGGCGGCTCTGTCCAAGGACCTGACGTATGTCCAAAACTTGTGTGCTGCGGATCTTCCTTCCTGTCTGATGGACTGGATCAGCCTGAGGTTGTAGTCTGCTATCTTGCATTGAACTAGGGCCTGCACCTTGTGGTTTTGGTCCAGATACACAGCCCACTTCTCCGCACACACCTCAGTGTCGAGACCTTTGACGGTCCTCCGATGTTCCCGATTCGCATGGCGGCGTTCTTTCCACGCCACTTCCACTTCTCTGTCCCACCATGAGTTTTGTGGTGTGTCCCGGCCGCCTTTCCTGGACCATCCGGGTACGCATTACAGCGTCCAAAGCGCACACAAATTCACTATATGAGTGGGATTTCCGCCGTTGAGGACAATTTTCAAAATCCTCGGCGACCCTCTCGACTGACTTGCTCGGCAAGTACATGCCACGCCTCGGTGGAGGTGACCTGCGGCCTGTACGAGAGCCGCCCCTAGAGAACGACAGCCGTATGCGATTGTGGTCGCTTCCGAGGCTGAACTGGCCGTCTTCATCGATATGTACCTGTGCTATGCGAGCGGCCAGTTTTGCAGTCGCCAGCGCATAGTCTATGGTAGAGCAGCTGCTACGAGCGCACCAGGTGAAGCATCCCTCACAGTCAGTACGGAGGTTGACGATCTCCAAGGAGAGCTGCTCCGCACACCGCAACAACAGCTTTCCGTTGTAGTCTAAGTACCCGTCGGTGGCCGGGATGTGTCCGTTGAAGTCTCCCATCAACAGTACCTCGCGGTCTGCACCCCACCGTTTCACATCTTCGACGATACACTGTAGGACTTTGTCGTTGCCGTCGTGAGGTCCACTTGCCACCGTTAAATACACCACACCAAACAGGACAGACTCACCAATAATGCTCCCAGTAACCCAAATGTGTTCATCACAGGGCCCCTTCATTGGCACCCAAGCTGCATTGTTGCGCCACAACACACCAACGCCGCCTCCTTTGCGGCAGTCACCCGTACGGTTGCAGCCCGCCCCCTGCCACTCCGGATCAACTGGTGGCTCCTCTAGCTCGCGAAGATGAGTTTCCGCCACACCATACAGACTGATATTTTCCATATTCAGCATCGCATACAGCTCAGCCCACTTTGCTGCCTTCCTCGCCCCATGAAGATTGAGAAAACCGACGTTAACATTGGTGGTTATCTGCGGCGGTGTCTTCGATGGAGCTTCGAAATCATTGGGGGGTTTGCAATGGCAACATCAGGTGTTGCCACTGCAAACTGTGCATCAACTGCTGGCGGATCATGTCTCCAACCATTTGATAAAGCTCGGGGCTTACGCTGGGA
The DNA here is from genome assembly GCA_013339685.2 of Hyalomma asiaticum. Taxonomy (NCBI): domain Eukaryota; kingdom Metazoa; phylum Arthropoda; class Arachnida; order Ixodida; family Ixodidae; genus Hyalomma; species Hyalomma asiaticum. The sequence continues at coordinate 9,952 of JABSTT010001936.1, forward strand.
CTGAGTGTTTGCCCTGGGGTCATTGTAGGGTGGGCAGTGCCCAGGTGCGGCCCCCATGTCAGCGGAACTGAACTCGGCCCTGGTGGACGGGACGCCAGCACACCTCCCCGGTGAACGGGGTGACATATTAGCGGGGGAGACGCCATCACATCGGGCCGGTCCGGTAGATGCTGTGGTCTGTGCAGTTCCAGAGTCTGTGGAGCTGGGTGCGCCCTCGGCTGGTAGGGCTGTGTGCACTGGGTCGGCAGATGCGCCGTGTTCATCAAGTATATCGGCTGAGGGAGGTCCTGGATGTTGCCACTGAACTCCCTGTGGGGCGTGCTGTGAGCCACGAATTTCGTCCCCTGGGGTTGCGGAGTTGCGGTTGGCGTTTCCGGGGCGGTGACATTTGGTTCTGACTTCCCTCGAGATGTGTGGTTGGGCTTGCCGCTGCTCTTTCGAGGCCCCTGTAGCCCTAAAAAAGGGCGTATCACTTGGGCTAGTAGGGTCGCAACTTGGCGCGTTGTAGCTGACAGGTAGTGGATACCCAGGTGAAAATGTGCAGCTGGGAATCTAACTGGTTTCAACAGGAAGTAACTGGAATCAACTGGTCCCAGTTCAAAGCCAACTGGTCCCATTTGGAAGCTAAATGGGAAGCAAGTGGTCCCAGTTACAGGTGAACTGGGGAGCAACTGGCCCCAGTTGGGACCGCTTCAACTGGGGACAACTCCAAGTGGTCCCAGTTGCCGGCCAAATGGTACCAGTTAGAAACGAAGTGAGGGCCGACTGGTTTCCGCTGCGCCCATCTGGACACCAACAGGAATCATAACCAGTTCTACTGGGACCAGTCGCCTTGACGGTCATTATTAGTTTCGTATCTGATTTGTTCGAAGAAAATAGAGTAAACAATTAACAAATGCATGCGTGAAAGATATTAAAAAATAAAATTAATTTGCGCAAATACCGCAATATTTATTGACAAGAAGAAGCTGCATAACAGAAAATTCAGAAGTGCCTGTGCGCAAGTTTCGTAGAGCACATGTGGATGAGCCAAGGCGAGGCATAGGTGCGGGCCGCTGTGCTGTGGCACATGTGATGTTTTGCGCCGAAGAACGTGTGGATGTTCGTTGCCTGTGTACTTAATTTGTGCTCAGTTATTGTTGGACGGGGCAACTGTGGAAGACATGACACTTCGGACGAGCGCATGACAACTGTTTTCGCCCGTGACAACACGCTTGTGGATTGACTGTGTGCAAACGACTTGGCGCTGCTTTCCTTGGTGCCGATGCTAGCATTTGAAGGTGAGAGAAGCCTCCGTGTATGAATTTTTACATTGAAAAGTGCTTCGAAGTTACTGCGTTGAGTTGAACTCTTAGTATCAGCCAGTGGCTGTTTGACGTTTGGCCTTTTTGATAGGGTTGCATGTGGATAGTGTAACGAAGAAACGCGCTGTGCACAGCCCCACACCAGTGAATCGCAAGTGGAGCTTGGGCTGGATGTTGTTACGATTCCACCAATTATAATAAAGAAGTCCGACATAGTCGTGGACGCAGCGTATGGCGCTAACGTAAGACGACACAGAGTAGGCCTCGTGGCCAAGATCGTAACAACATCCAGCCCAAGCCCCACTTACGATTCACTGCTGCGGGGCTGTGCACAGCGTGCTTCTTCTTTACAATAGCAGTGATTTTCTTTTAACTTTGTTAACAGTGTGGAAATACAATTGCTTTCAGGTGATAAAATACGTTCACGGCCCACGAAACATCCAAGGGTTTGCCGCGTCTCCAAGAAAGCATTCGAGAAGATTCCCAGCCAGAGCACAAGCTGCAATATTGTAACAATATCTCTGATAAATGTCACGTTTCAGCACCGAGCTTCTTCTGCTGTATGACTTGATCTACAGATTTCGCGGCCAGCAGTTACCAACTCGGTCCCATGCGATGGCAACGAGCGATCTTTTCACTCATTAAATAATGATCGATGTATGGTTCCAGCGGAGTATAGTTCACAATCTCTGACACATGTGTAACAGGGGCAAAAGTTTCACGCCGCTGCTACTGGCCTCACATAGGCTAGGTGAGTAGCAGCGGGGCCCAATTGGAACCAGTAGCAATGGGGACCAGTTGGGACCAGTTCAAGTGGTTTATGGTCAAATTCCCAGTGGGGACCAGTAGAAATAATGGGGACCAGTTGGGACCAGTTCAACTGGTTTATGGTCAAATTCCCAGTGGGGACCAGTTGCCAGTGGGTCCCATCTGGGACCCATTGCAACTGGTCCCCACTGGGAATTTGACCATAAACCACTTGAACTGGTCCCAGTTGTTTCCAGTTGCAATATATTTTCACCTGGGTACCATCCTGGGTTAGTCGCTCATCGCCTGCCAACATGTCTGAAAGGTCAACAAATGTCGCCTTTAGAGCTCCACATACCTTCCTAAGCTCGGTGTTGAGGAGCATTGCTTTTGCCCGCATTTCTTTGCCTCTAGTAGCCACTTCAGGGGCGGAGCATATCACCAGCCTCTGCGTAGATGGGGCCACACACTCCCGTATAGCCTGTGCAATATCTACTGGCTGGGATCCATTAAGCACATCTTGTATTCCAGCGTGTATGACCACCAGTCCTGCTCCACGACTCTTTCTGTCATTGTGTCGTCGGAGCAGATGCTGCAGCCTGTCTGCCGTCGCCTTGCGTTCGAACCTTTGTTCCCATGCATGCACAGTATTGTCCCATATTCGTCGGAGTGCGCCCGCGATACGTGGTACATTGCCATCCCCAATGATTAGAATCTCGGGTGTAGAGTCTGGCGCGGCTTTTTTACTCTCCTGTCGTCTTGCTTTCTGGGAGTTAGCATTAGGTCGGCCATTAGCTGCGGCTCTATCGCTTTCGGCTTCTGTCCTCTGCCCTTTCTTCCCAGCCTTTTCAGTACTGCTTGCTTCGCCGGCTTGTTCCTTGCTTCCACTCGCTGCCTCAGTAGCGCGGTCGGCGATGTGGTCGCCCGGTAGAGCATTTTCGTTATTCTGTAGAGTCGTTTTTGGAGCGCTACCCTGCTCTTGCGGCGTCTGTGGTGACTGGCCGTTTTCCTCCTCAACTTCTGGCTGTCTTACTTCTAGTGTGACTTCTTTCGGGGGAGTCTGCAATGCCGTCGATGTGTTTGGGTCAGCCGGAGAAGAGCAGCTACGCTGAGTACCTTCTTGGGGTTCTTGAAGTGCCGGCATCTCTATGGGGATATCATTACTCAGATCAGGTTTGGCATGGTAGGCCTGTATTTGATCCTTCATTGCCCGCACAACTCTTCCAAGTGTCTCCACTTCCTGCTCTGAGGCTCGAAGCCTTGTTTCGAGTGACTCCACTACGTTGCAGAAGTTGCATGTGAATGGCGCGACGTCTGCGGTATCTGTGCATGCGAAGTCCGTTTCATCCAAGTACGCCCATCTCCGGCACCTGTCACATTGCACCATCGGTTCCTCGCGTTCCTTTTGCTTCGATCGCTTTGCCATTATCTTACACGTGAACGATGGGGGGCGGGTGGGCAGTCCATTCGATACCCTCCTGGAGTTACGCAGCCGGTGCCACCTCTCGCTGGTACACTGAACCACTGGCCTTCGCACGCGGGACTGACGGGTTAGGCCTATTGCCCCACACAGTAGCCTTGGCCCGATGAGCGTAAACACGCCTCGCTCCTACCTTGCGGAAGCACCTTGCCGATTGCAGGGAACTCGGTGTAATCTTCACACGTCGCAGGACACTTTTGTTGACATATTGGTTATCAACAAACACATCATCGGTGCATCACAAGTCAGCGTGCCACCGTAGGCGGTGCACGCCGCCTCGCGGACACAGCTAAACGTAGCTGCAAGCTCGCGCGCCGGCTTTGCACCGGGGCGGTGACATGTGCGCCACCAGGCTCGTAAGAAAACTTAAGAACTTTTTTTTCTCTCCTTAAATTTTCCTCATGCCCTTTAAATCTTGGATCATGGAAAAAACAGCACGAACACAAGGACGATGAAAAAAGGGACATACACCACACCACACCACACCATGTCCCTTTTTTCATTGTCCTTGTGTTCGCGCTGTTTTTTCCATGATGCTTGACCAACTAGCCTGCAAATCCATCCTATTATCCTTTTAAATCTACTTCAATCAAATCGATCATACTGGAGCAAAAACGGAAATTCATAGCCCAGTTCCCTGCCCTTATGGCAGAAAGTCCATATTTTTCTCTATAATTATTTTTGTCCGTTCTCTCTAGTTTTCTACCACCAGTATTCTAACCGTCTCTTACTTATTTCAATCGCGGCTATGTTCAGCTTCCCGTTGTTCACCCTAAAACCCAAGGCTTCATGTAGGGTGGACACGCAGTGGAGAAAGAGAACTAGGAGGCTCACCAGTAAATATACAGCTCTAAGAGAACTGACAACAAAGAGCGTAAAGGGAAAAGTCAGAGAGGCGGAGAAGATTTACTGGAGGGCAGCGATGGAAAAAAAAAACCGACTCTGAACAACTACCGAGAGGGCAAAAACGAAATAAAGAGGGAGGCATTTTATGATAATTCAAGAGGAAGCACTTTATTGTTTGAAGCGAGATCGGGCTGCCTTAGAACGCGTATTTATAAAGCGAAATTCAGTAAAGAAGAAGAAAAATGCACATGCTGTGAGGAAGATAGGGAAACAACGGAGCATGTTCTGATTGAATTGCGGAAATATCCACCCAGGTGTACGTTTGAACGCTCTTTCTATATAAATAGTGGAACACCTTCCCTGCCCACCTACTCTCTTTCATATTCCTTAGCCTCTCTTCAAACCTTATTTTGCTCTGCGCTTCCCTTGCCTCAAAACTCGCCCATCCCATATCGCCCTTTACAGCCTCGTTAGCCGTTTTCCCGTGAGCACCCAGCGTGAGGCGTCCCACAGTTCTTTGATTCACATCCATTCCTGATTGTATCTCTGGCCTCATGCACTCCACTGAGTTCCCGAATGTAAGCCCCGGTACCATTACCCCTTTCCACAGACCCCTAAGCACCTCGTACCTATTGTATCCCCATAACGCTCTGTGCTTCATTATTGCTGCGTTCCTCTTTCCCTTTGCTGCCAAGGCTTTTTCGTGTACCTCCATGTATCTATCGCCCTCATTTACCCATACGCCAAGGTACTTGTATTCACTTACTCTCGGTATTTCTTGGCCCTGTATGGATACCGCCTGGTCGTTGGGACCATTGAATACCATCAATCCGCATTTTGTTACACTAAATCCTAATCCTAGAGCCTCGCCTTTCTTTCCGCATATATTCACCAGCCGTTGTATATCATCTCGACTGTCCGCGAATAAGACAATATCGTCAGCATAAAATAAACCCGGAAGCATCTGCTCAATCATCACGCCGCCCTGTTTGTGTGACAGATTAAAACCAATGTTGCTATCTCCTAGCGCTTTTTCCATTCTAACCATGTACAGCATGAATAACAGCGGCGACAAAGGACATCCCTGTCTCAGCCCCTTGCTAATATCAACGTTCTCTGTGCTACTGATTCCTTCCCATTCTATGCAAACTGTATTTTCTCGATATATTTCCCTCAAAAATTGTACACAATCGTCGCCTATGCCCATTCCTTCCAAAGTTTCCCACAATATTTCCTGATTAACATTGTCATACGCCCCAGTGATGTCTAGAAAAGCCACATACAACGGCCTGCTTTCTATTTTAGATATTTCTATACACTGAGTAAGAACAAATAGGTTATCGTCTAAACGCCTGTCTACTCGAAATTCATTCTGAAGTTCTCCCAAAATATTGTTACGTTCTGCCCAGGCTTCTATTTTTAATTTTACTGCTTGCATGGCCATCCTGTATAGTACTGATGTAATGGTTAGCGGTCCATACGAGCGAATGTTATTCTTTTCCCCCTGGCCTTTATAGATTAAGTTCATTTTGCTTTTTCGCCAACTGTCCGGTATTTGCCTCTCGTGTAAGCATTTTTCTACGGCTTTCAATAGTGCTTCTTTAGTGTTCTGTCCTTATTCGTTAATGAGGCTAACGGGGACCCCATCTAAACCCAGAGCAGTGCACTTTGGAATTTTAAAGACGATAGTCTTTCTTGCGATACTTGAACGCAAAAAATTTTGGTCTGTCTGTCAGTGTGTGTGTGTGTGTGTGTCCTGCTTTTCGATTCAGTGGAATGGCGAAAGTTTAACACCTTCCTCAACGACCACCCATCTTGAACTGGTAGCTGCGTTCATACTTGTGAACACAGTCGACCAAAAAAGCAAATATTACGCATATCTGAGGCGCAACATCAATACGTAAGTATTAGATGGGGTGTTCCTTTAGTAGAAAATACATAGATGCGTAATTCTAAAGACCCTAGTGTTTGTTAGGATGCGCTAAAAATGCGACGCGTATGAACGAAAAAGCGGACGTTTCTTACGCTTCGGTAAAACCATAGAGTTTTCTACTAAAATACTAGAGGGAAAACTGGCGCTAGTGTCTATCGGAGTTTCAAAGAAGGCGGTTGAGCCGGCATGGGAATGATGGTAATGATGGTTATGACATGGATTTGCCTAGTCTTCGTTCTTTTGGCTTCATACGGCTTTGCGACTTCAAAAAGATAGGTCGTTTACGACAAAATACTGCAATAAAACGGAAGATTTTGGAATATGTGCGTGCGCAGGTACTATAGTTGCTTTTTTGTGATTAGAAAAATACGGAAAGCTCAGAAATTTAGCCATATTGTGCGATATGACAATGTTGGCCCCTCTACTTGTGCCCAGATTCAGCAGAGTCCATACAGATTTAAGTTCCAGATGTAGTTGTGTTAAAATAAAGATCTTTGCTCTTGTAAGTGACGTGCTCCCATTTTCAGGTATGTAAAAGGTAGATGCGTCTTTTAAATATAATAAACGGGCTTTCACTCGCTTCTTTTAGTGCATGGCAAGGGCTGCACTGTATTTTTGCAAACTATATGCATCGGTCAAGCCGCTGCGCGGGGCCGTAGCAGGAGCGCAGTATCGCCCATCGCTTGGTGGTTGGTTTTGTGAAAAAACGTGATGTTAAATCAATAACTGTGCCGTTAAACTCCATCGGAAACTGCGCCTGAGCTTTCATCTGAGCTGACTTTTTGAGCGTCGTCCGTAGGCGCGCCTGCCTATCGTCAACTGGGCGTCCACTACGCGCGATAACTGTGCGCCTGCTTGGCGCGTTCGGTCGGCGATGAATTAATCAGACAGTGGAATTGAAATGCCGTAGTACAAGATATACGAACAGTTTTCTGACAGGGGATGTATAGCCGTGAAAGTGACCCTACGCGGTTACAGATTCTATCGCATCTGATACAAAAGAAAATAAAAAAAAACAGCAAAACCGCATCGATAAGGTTCGCGAGACGCAGCGCGAATATTTCTAAAGTTGGGTAAAATACCGCTGCAAATATGTATGCCCATCCATCAACAAACACAACAACGAAACACTGCATGGCTCCTCATCATTGCAAACGGCTTTGGTACATGCGACAGTCTGATATTATCTCTAGCAGTAAAGCCAGTATAGCGTACACTACAGCCGCTGCCTTCGTCGCGGAATGGAAAAGTGTAGTAACGTCACTCGCGTCACTGAAGTTAAAGGGGCACTGACACCAAAATTTTCGTCTGCTGTTTTTTCGCTGCAATACGTAGCTGGGGACCTGTTAGCCATAACACGGCACATCATTTGCTCCAGCGCGCGTCAGATAATTATTTACGGCATGTTTATTACCCACTAGTTTCAGTTTTGGTTTGGGAGAGCTCAAAAAACGACGAGGCGCCCGGTGAAACTGGCGCCATCTAGCGCTCGCGATGGAGTAGACGAGTTCGGACACGTGAGCACACATAACTGTGACGCACTTCCGCACCACAACCGCCGCGTGCTCGTTTTCTTTCGCCTGCCGCACGTCCTGCGCGTTGTTGTCACTGTTGCTGTCATCGTTGTAGGGTGGCAACTATTTTCTCGAGGTCTGGCGTCGCCGGCAGCCTACTAACGCAGCCGCAGCGAATAAGCAATGGCGGCTATGACGTCATCATTGCTAGCTGCACTGTCGGAGCTCGGCTGCAGTGGTGACGTCACGGAAGGTGGGGGGTCCCCTTCAGGTCACCTTTGCTGCTGTCGATGTCGCGATGTACGGCGTCTAGCGCTCGATTGCGCATGCGAACTTCAATATTCATTTAAATTACCTTCGGAGCTGTGTTCGCCATTGAGATTTGGTATATGACATCTGTATGTCCACGGAAATCGATCTCTCAGGCTTAGCAGCGAAATTTTGGTGTCAGTGCCCCTTTAAAAAACAGGAATAAACAAATCCACCAAAATATTTGAAGTCGCAGGCACGAAGACTACACAAATCCATGTCATACCCATCATTCCCATGGCAGCTTCACGATCGCAGCGCCAGTTTTCCCTCTAGTATTTTAGTAGGAAACTCTATGGGTAAAACTAGGGATGGTAAAATCGATGAACAATTAATCGATTAAATGTACACGGTTAATCGATTAATCGTCATCGATTTCCCCCTTTCAGTTAATCGATTAAAGCTCTTCGATTAATCGATTACGCCCCCCCCCCCTCAACTCCAACACCACCCCTTGGCCGGAGCGCATGATTGCGAGACGCGCGACGGCGAGACGCAGATGTAGAGCGCATATTTCTACTCAAGTAGGAATTTTAGGCCCTCTAGCTTGCCCCACACAACAGATACGTGCGATGGACTTTTTGCTTAATATTTAAAAAGTATAGGCCAACTCGATAGACTCGATAGATCTGTCGTCACCATCACTCACCCTTCATGCAACGCATCCTATCACCTCACTGCGGGTGGAGGCAAACGTGAAATATCTTTGGACGCAATTAGTCATCATAGTCAGAAACACAAGGCCCAACCTTTCTTTCTCTGTTCTTTCTCACTGTCTCTTGCACTTCTTTGCATTCGTCTTTCTCTCCACAAACTCTCTCCCCACGCAGAGTAGCATGTCAGCGATATTTCAACGCCGGCTAAATTCTCTGCCTCTCAATAAAGAACTCTCTAGTAGAAGGTGCCCGGAGCCGCAGGCGGCCATACCCCGTAGAGATAGAAATGAACTCGACCCGATCTCCGTCGCCTACACCGTTTTATTTAACCTCCTAACGGAGTCTCTAGCCCGTAGATACCTCCCTTTGGCCATAGACCGACCGCCTTCTAGCTACCCGCAATACACGGGATCACCAGCCCTCGATTTAGACAAGCCTTTCCAGGAAGCAGAGGTCCAGAATGCGTTAACCAAACTTAACGGGAATTCCGCCCCAGGCCCAGATGGCATCACGAACAAGACGCTTCGTAACCTAGACGACGACTCTGTCACCATCCTCACCAAAGAAATCAATCGTATTTGGGAGTCGGGTGTCTTCCCAGAACACTGGAAAACGGCATCCGTAATCCTCATCCCGAAAGCGGGCCGGAGTCCCAGTCTTAACAACTTACGACCAATTTCCCTCACGTCTTGTATAGGCAAGGTCGCCGAGCACGTAATCAACGATCGGATTTCGAAGCATATAGAGGAAACAAACCTATTTCCTTACAACGTGATAGGTTTCCGACCACACCTATCCACTCAGGACCTCATGAAAATGCTGAAACATCACGTTATTGATCAGGAGACAAAGGACGTTAGGGCCATTCTCGGCCTCGATCTTGAGAAGGCCTTTGACAATGTTTCGCACTTTCACATACTCGCTTCCATCTCTCGCCTCAACCTAGGAGAGAACTTTCATAAGTTCGCCAGCTCTTTCCTTAGGGATAGAAGAGCCACTATCAGGCTAGGGGATCTCAAGTCTGCGCCCTACGACCTAGGTCCCTTCGGCACCCCGCAGGGCTCAGTCGTCTCCCCGCTGCTGTTTAACATTGCCATGTGCAGCTTTGCCGCCGAGCTCTCAAGCCTGACAGGCATCAAGTCCGCCATATACGCGGACGATATCACCATATGGAGTGTCGGTGGCTCGGAAGGCTACGTAGAGAGCTCCCTTCAGGATGCCGTCGAATGTGTCGAAGTCTGCATCAAGGAAATGGGCCTCAGACTGTCACCATCAGTCTGAACTTCTTTTATATCGACCCACCAGAAGAGGCCCTAAGCCCAAAAACTGGAAACCACTAGCCGACATCGACATTAGGCTGCAAACGGCTGCGGGGCACCGGATCCCAAGGGTGGACTTCATCCGTGTACTGGGCATGATCATCGAGGCCAACGGACAGAACGGCCGCACAATCAACCATCTGACTTCCAAAGCGGAAGGAGTCATCCGATTAATCACTAGGATCTCGAACAGTCGGGGCGGTCTTCGGGAGGACAACCTCCTCAGGCTGTTTCATGCCTTTTTGATGAGCCACATAACTTATGTGGCATCCAGGCACAAGTGGCAACTCCACGAGAGGGCTAAATTAAACACTCTCATCAGGAAAAGCATCAAGAGGGTTTTAGGTCTTCCGATGCACACGAGCACAGAAAAGCTGATGGACCTTGGAGTGCACAATACACTTGAAGAAGTGATCGAGGCTCAGCAAACGGCACAGATCACCAGGCTTTCAGTAACATCAACAGGAAGAAAGATCCTGGCCGACACGGGGCACAATCCCTTCACGCTCGAAGTGCAAAACTCGTAACTCTCTGATTGCATGAGATCTTACATCAAGGTTTCTCCCCTTCCACGAAATATGCACCCACAACACAACGTGGGCAGGCGTGTCGCTCGAGCATCATCGCTTTTAGCTCACGCTCATTCCCACTCATCGCTTGCATGCTTTGTCGACGCTGCCCAATACGGCGCTTCCGCTCGCTTTGCAGTGGTATCCACAGATACTAAGGGTCGGATCCTTTCCTCAGCGTCAATTCGAACCTCCTCTTCTCACAAAGCAGAACAAATGGCCATTGCCCTCGCTCTTCTTGATCCTCAAAGGACTGATATTTATACTGACTCTAGATCCGCTGCTTCGCTTCTGGGTCCGTCTGCAAGGAAGTTTTTAGAACTCTCGCTCACAAGGAATTGACACACCATACTATCACTTGGTTCCCTGCTCATCTTGGCTCGAAGGTCGGAGGCCTTTCCAATGTCAACGAGCTAGCCCACTCCCAGGCGCGAGGTCTCACTTGCCGCGCCGGGACTTGCGCGGCTCAGCCAGAGGAATCCGCTCCCAGCCTTCATCTTAGGGACATTTTGAGTACATTTAACGAAGTGACGAAACACTATCAAATGGGCCGTAGGCGCTTCCCACTCCCACATGAAAAGATGTCTCGACCACAGGCTTCGGATGCTTCAGATGGGGACATACTTCAGCCTTTCGAGTTACAGTCACTACACCGACAGTTCGCCACTTTGTCCAGACTGTAACGAACGCAGTGACTTTAGGCACATGCTCTGGAGGTGCCCCTCTTTACAGGAACGACATAATGACTTCTCTGAAGAAGAATTCTATTTCTTTATCAAGAGTCCTGACCTACTTCCACAAATCAAGGCTGTCCAGAAGGCCCACGACGCGGCAGTGAGCCTAGGCCTCCCCGTCCCTACGTGGGAGCGGCCCGCGATCCTCCCCTTTTAAAACGAGGGCGGATTCCTTCAGGACCCAAATAAAGTTTATCTATCTATCTATCGAGCTATCTATCCAGGTTTTATTTGCCTCTTGTGTAAGTGTCACAATTCTTATTTCTTGCTTATTTCTTGACTGGTTCAGTTCTTATTGCCGTTGTATTTTACTCTTTAGCGAATTAAAGATTATTTGTCACCAATGAAAGAAAGAGAGATCATATATCGGAATGTAGAGAAAGTGGCCTGATCTAGTACGCCCCGGCCTTCTGCTCTATTTCGGGGACAACGTAAAAGGGGAAAAAGAGTGATGAAGCATGATGATGGGGATAAGAATGAGTGATCTGTATATACATAATAAGACATGACTGCTTGCGCAAAGGGGACATGGACGCTAGTGATCGTATTTCATTACGCTTGATACCAACTAGCCCAACTGTCTACCTTAACGCCTATGTACCCATTGATAACTGTAATGCTAGCTTCCCTTCAATACAGTTATCCCAACTTATGGCAGCTATTCACTTCTGCAAAACAGCGTGCTATGACGCCGAAAATTTCGACTCAGCTATGTTGACATTGTAATGGCGAAAAGCTGCAACAACATAAACACTCATAATAGTCGAAACCCAGCACGTGTAACTGGTGTTTCGCCTCCACTTGAAACGTGACAGGGGCCGCCACTAGTTGGGCGAATATGCTGTGCAGGGAAACGGACTCGAGCATTATGAAAAAAGGTATAATAGTCGCATAATGGAAAGAAGCCACTTTAGCAGCATTAAATCTAACAGTCACTTTTCATAATCCTCAACTTTGCGCATTGGTATACCGAACGCCTAGCATCCAGTCCATTTCTATTGAAAAAATGACCTTGTAGCATTTGGTAATTATGTATGGTCGCCTGTTTCGGGTGAAATACAGCGTTCATCTATTGCTTGTACTCTCAAGTCAGGCAGCCTAGAGGCCGCCGTCTCCTGCTGTGGCACGAACGGAGGACAGTCGCGAAATACTATTTTTTCTAATGTATGATACATTAGAACAAGACGGCGACATGGGCTAGTTAGTGTGCATTCATGTTTTAAAGCAAAAGCTTTTTTAAGCGCACGTGAAACGAGGACAGAAGAACTAAGAAATTGACAAGGAAGCGCTTCTTTAAGCGCTATGCTGTCAATTTCTTATTTCTTCTGATACGTTAGACAGCGCTCACAGTTCGAGTTGTACGCGTGCGATTGAGAAGGTGCGCGTAGCGCCGAGTTAAGACGGCGACCAGGTGAAACCTGTGCAGTATACTGGCAGAGCTGCCGTTTATTCTAGCCGGGAGGAAAAACTCGTGTCACTATTTCCCGCAGATGCCTGCACTGATGGCCTGTTTGAGACCAGTATGTTGCCGTGCAATCTCGCATGAGTGACCTCAAAGCAGAGAGCACGTCAATTCGTGGTTATAATATTATCAAGGGCTTCCACAATATCTAATGGACAAACCGCGAAATGTGTTGCCGTCCCTATAAGAGCGAGCGTCTTTAACTTTCCTTTCCTCCTCGTCTCTTTTTTTTCCTTTCTCGGAAAATTCTCACCCTCGGCCGCACTGAATGTTTTGCGGTGCGAATTTCGAACCAGTGTGGTCGCCGAAAGCGCCTCCGATTTCTGATCGCTCTAGTAGGCAGACTTCCCGGAAATACGACCTGCTGCCGAATTGTCCGTGGATCATGGCCACCCACGGAATCTTGGATCCTTGACAGCATCCAAAGATGACTGGCGCCCTGTGTTCAGCGGGTTAAATGCGAATTTTCATGCAGCCGCTAATGCGCACATGTGATCTCTAGCGCGTCGGTTGAATACTTGTGTCGATATCAAACACAAGCAACGCCCCTCAAACAACAAGGTATCATTTTTCGAGCACTTATAAAAAATGTCGATTAATCGATTAAAACATCACAGCAAAAGCAATTAATCGATGAAAGGCTAAATCGACGAACGATTAATCGATTAAAAAGTTTAATCGACCATCCCTAGGTAAAACGACACGGTGCTGCCACCTACCAGTAGCTCTGCGTACTACGCAAGCTTCTTGCGTTTCCCGATATCATGGCGAGATGGCGTCCATATCTCACGCAGCGCTGCCTCCATTTCATCAATGCCAGCCACATGTGGCCGATTCAACATAGACGGGGCGCTGTATGAGGCAAGGCAAAACATAAATTTCGTTTGATGATATAGAACACAGGAAACGGACGAGGTGCGCGATGCGCAAATTGTCACTGACCGAGAGGCTCAGCGAGCGTACGCGGCGGCTGAACAGACGCCCGAAGCTCGTGCCGATCCGCAGATGAACCGGGACTCATGTAGTACGGCCGGTAGAAGACTATCGTCTTTCGACGACATTTGCAGCGAAGCACGGAGATACGCGACCAATTTTTTCCTTCGGCCTTTTTCCAGTTGAAATTCTCAAGTTCTAGCTCTTCCTTAGTTTCGCTCTCGATCATGGTTTTATCCACTGGGGGAATCTCTTGGCTGTTACCTTCTGGATGTAACCCAACGCTTCGTACCCTTGCAATTGATTTCCTCTTTCATCAACAATATGCTGTTGCAATGTGGCAGACTTTTTACCTAGCGCTTTTATGTGGTTCCAAAATATCCTAGGCGCGCCCTTCTTTTTGTCATGAATTTCTGTCACCCAGCGTTCGCTTTCACCTTTAATTTTTGCCTCGACCAATTTCTGTACAATAGATTTTTTTCTCTAAATATATTTCCCATCTTTCCGTGACTTCGACTTGCGGCCGCTTCTCCCTTTTTGCCTGTCTGTGCTCCCTTGATGCTTTACGTCGCTTTTCGATCGCTTCCCGGATTTCCTTGTTCCACCATCTTTTTGGCGGTCAGAATAGGGTGCCCTCTATTGCAACCCGGTCGGAATAGTCACTTCCGGTGAAAATACCGGTCAGAATACCGGTCGGAACAGTCACTTCCGATCCTCCCGATAGCAATCCGCCTGTGGCGGCCTCTCGCGGATACGGCATGAAACAAGCTGTACGGCGTCGCGCCGAACCTGTCGTGCGCTACCGCAGCGTTTCTCTATGGCACAACGTGGTCGGGCAGCGACACACACAGTGATCGTTGCGGTTTCTTTCGATTTGAAACGCTGTACGAATTTCTGGGAGGCCTCTCCGGCATGGTGAGCACTTGCAGCGAAAAGAGCAGACCACGAGTGTCTAAAAACGTCGCAAAATGCCGCCCGAACGGGAAAGGCACGGAGTCTAGCAGATGCCGCCCGCCTCCCACGTGGTCACTTGAGGGGTGGAATCCGGTTTGTTTGAGACCGCGCGCGTAAAAGAAAAAGAGGTGGAGGATGACTTCTCGTGAAAGCGTACGGCACCTGCCCCTGTCACGCTGTCTACATGCTCGAGAGACGCCAGGATCGCTTTTGCTGACTTTATGTTTTTATTTGTTGTTTTGTGTCTTCTCTACGTCCCCTTTCCGTTTCTCCCTTCGAAAATGAACCAGTCGTCTTGGTAGGGTGGCTAGAATAGTTACTATAGACGGTTCTGCCAGCACTTGCCGTTCTCTGGCAACATTGTGCGTTCACCGGAAACGTGCCCAAGAAAACTTCCTGTTTACCTTGCGTTCGCGTGGTTGCAGCGTGCGTCGGTGGTCGCGGCTACTTGTGTTCCGATGTTTTCCGCTGATAGAATTGTTCCGATGAAGCGCTCGCAGCTCGGGAACTGCTGTGTGGTGCGAGGATGCAGTTGGCGATCCGGAACAAATTTGCTATCGCAAGTCAAAACGTTGTGTTTACCGGCAGATGGAGCGGAAAGAGCGCTTGGATTCCAGCGGCCAGGCGAGAAAACTGGAATCCCACAAAGCGCGCGCAGACTTATTCTGCCCACTTCATCAAAGGCACATAAACCTCAACGCATATACTCTAATGGCACAGAGACGATGTTCAGACGTTAGTTTAAGGTACCCGATTACAAAGTACACGTCGGACGCTGTCGTATTAATTCCACCCATGACAGATAACCGCGCTGACTCCTGAAGTGGATAGCGAAACGTGAAAGTTGGTTAAGGCTGAAAATCCACCGTAAAGGTGTTTCTTGTAGTTGAAGCGCAGTGTACGTCGCGGTGCCCACGTTTTGTTGCCAATTAAACTGACGCCTTTGCATTTGCTTTTAAAGACGATAGTCTTTCTTGGGATACTTCAACACAGAAATGTTGGTCTGTGTGTGTGT
Source organism: Hyalomma asiaticum (assembly GCA_013339685.2). NCBI lineage: Eukaryota > Metazoa > Arthropoda > Arachnida > Ixodida > Ixodidae > Hyalomma > Hyalomma asiaticum. The sequence goes on from JABSTT010001936.1 coordinate 25,727, forward strand.
GTGTGCGTGCGTGCGTGCGTGCGTGTGTGTGTGTGTGTGTGTGTGTGTGTGTGTGTGTGTGTGTGTGTGTGTGTGTGTGTGGGGTCTTTCTTGGGATACTTCAACACAGAAATTTTGGTCTGTGTGTGCGTGTGTGTGTGTGTGTGGTCTTTCTTGGGATACTTCAACACAGAAATTTTGGTCTGTGTGTGCGTGTCCTGCTGCGAAAGGTGAACCCCTTCCTCAACGACCACCCAGCTTGAACTGGTAGCTACCTTCATACTTCTGAACACAGTCGACCAAAAAGCAAATATTACGCATGTCTGGGGCGCAACATCAACACGTAAGTATTAGACGGTGTGTTCCTTTAGTAGAAAATACATAGGTGCGTAATTCTAAAGACCCTAGTGCTTGTTAGGATGCGCAAAAGCGGACGTTTCCTACGCAGTTCTGCGTACTACGCAAACTTCTTGCGTTTCCCGATAACATGGCCAGATGGCGCCCATATCTCACGCTCGTGCCGAACGGGTAGCACAAGGCAGCGGAACGGCCGCCCGCCACTCTGGCCGGTCCCTTTCTTTCCTCGAGTCTCTTCGTTTTCCCTCTCGCTTGCGCGACTCCTCGGGGAAATAGAAACACGCGAACCGGGACTCATGTAGTACGGCCGGTAGAAGACTATCGTCTTTCGACGACATTTGCAGCGAAGCACGGAGATACGCGGCCAATTTTTTTTAGGAGAGCGACGCCTGCGAGTGGTTTCCCATCAGTGCGAGATACAGACTCATCGCCTGTTGTTGCCGCCAATGGACATCGTCGCACCCTACCTAATTTATCTTTCGGTGTGAGCGTGGACTATAGATGCAGGCGCGTTAACTTTAAAGTTTGATTCATGAATTGTGTATTTGTGAGTAAATCGTAGTACGCGTGACTCAGCTGTGCCTGGCGAAATCACATGAGTACGTTTCATATTTCAGTCACACACTGTAGATCGCTATCGATTACGATCGGCGCCGAGCTCTCAAAAGTACCCGGTGTGACACAAGCACAGTAATAAGCGTTTTATTGTGATGTGTGCCTAGCCCAAACATTTTAGACTGTCAGCTAGCCCGTTTTAGGCAGCTTAGAATAAGTGTGATAAAACGTAGGTTAGGCGTTTATGAGACGCGGCGTTCCGTACACAACTCCATCTCTTCTTATGTGAAAACCAGCTGTTCTTTATTACGACCGTTTTAAATGGTGTCAGTAAAGTTATCCATCGATTTAACCTGTGATTTTAAAGGAGTACTGCCACGAAAATTTTCAGTTGGCGTTTTTTTGCATGAAATGAAAGGCCAAGCCCTCCGGAGCCCAGAAAACGTACTGGTAAGCGTGAGCGCGCCGTGAAAATTTATTTACAGCATGCCTTTAAAACTGGTTTCGGTTTCTACTGTAGCCTGACGTCACGGCACAGTATGTGCATAGTAATGAGCTCCTCGTGACGTGCTCCCGCAAAAAATTGTGACGTTTTCGCCCAGTGGTCTCTCGCGCACAGCGCCTGTAGCAAGTCCGGGGTCAACGATGTACGAAATTTTCTATAGTGACCCCGCGACGACAGTAAATACTTCGGCACAGTGCAAGATGCAACGTGCGGCACGCACGGTGGATGTCGGCGTGGCGTCGGATCCCGCGATAAGCTAAGGTGGCCTCCGAGATCTCCGCGGAATTTCAGGGGCAAAATGCCGGCACCATAGCGAGCTTGCCTTCCGATTATACGCGCGCACACACGACGATAGACGTAATTCGACTTGGCTCGCTCGCTTCACGGGCACTCTCAACTGCGGCGACTGAACGGCGAGAGCAGACGACCGAGAGTGACGCGCGAGCGGCCATTTTGCATGTTTTTGTACCTGACGTCATCACAACTCGTCATACTGCTGCATGAAGTCACCAAAATTTGTACTGTAGCCTGACGTCACACTAGTGTCGATGTCAGTAGGCACGCCATGTGAAAATTGACTTTGACGTCAAATTAAAATATCTTATCAGCATTTCCTGGGCTTAACATTTGCTCAGAGCTGTCTACGCATATAGGAGAGTTGTACGGTGGAGTGAACTCAGCTTCGAAAATTGGTGTCAGTACTCCTTTAAGAAAACTAGGCGTGCTCCATCAGACTCGACTTGCTGTCTGCTTGTTGCCTTTTATTATCATTTTATTGCTGTTTAACAGGCTTGCCGTAAAGTCGAGCAATCTTGCTTACCTTTCGCAAGAATTCTACAGTTAAAATAACTTTGCTCAGCAACATCGGCTGACATGTAGTCACACAGTAGCTGCCTTTCAGGCTACAACTTCCCTATCGAGCGGATCAGGCAACTCTTCTCGCCACTGCAGTTTCTGCTTGTAACTGTCCCGTGCGACGTCGTCGATCCCCTTCATGTAGTCGCTAGACATCGCTGTAAACCCATCTCAAGGAATAATAGAGCAACAAACTCAAACACACCAGGAAACCACCGTCGAGACCATTGAAAAAGTATTACCGGAAGTGCCGCACCGGAAGTCTTCTTGGGCAGACCGTTCGGCCCATTCCTGTTTGTTTACAAACAGCGAAACCGTCTAGCCTCTATAGTTACCGTGCACTCTTCTGGTGCGCTGAAAGTGAATGGACGTGTCGTGCCGTTTTCAACTCTCCGAAGTTTCTCTTCGATTAAGCCTACAGAGAGATAGCTAGAGCTCAATCTGCGTAAGGTTTGCTGCCAGTAGTGCCTGTTCAAGTCACGGAGCACTAGCATACCTGGCCGAAGTCATGAACGGATGTACAACGAGGCCAGGATCAATGAAAACGCTAAGCGAAGCGCAAGTGAAGGAATTCATGGCAGTCACGAACGAAGAATGTTCGGGGATGAGGTGTGTGTGCGCGACCCAATGTTTAATGAGTTGAACACCACGTCAACTCACGGACTTATGTGAAGTATTCGTCCTCCATCATCGAGAGAGAGAGAACACTTTATTGATGAACCGGAGATGTTAGCCTGGTTAATGGCCTGGCTTGCTACTCCAGGTACTTTGCGGTGATTATGATATTTACAGTGATCACATCTAACATAACACGTACATACGGTCACACTTACTCACACACTCATATATACATATATACACTATAACTCAGTTTACAGCGTTTCATCGGATACAACAGGCAACGTGCGGGAATAACACCTCTATTTTGCAGGGTACGATTTCGTTATTGTGTTGATCCGAGTGACCATGTGCATTGCCGGATGTCTGTTTTTGCCTATCCGTGTCGTTCTTACAAAAAAAAAAAAAAATGTTTGATTACGGGAGTACGGAGCAATGGTTTCACTGAACTACAAGTTCTGATGTGTTCTTCGCGGCTAAGGCCGTGTCAGATACGCGGCATTTGCCTGCCTGCACCGTACGATGATGTGAGAGAACTTCATGTTACGAAAAATGTGTGTCTGGATGGCGTACCGGTCCAGCTGGCGCCGAGTATCATTACTTTCGGTACTGCGCGCCGCTTGCGTCGTCTGCTACGATGCCGTACGGGTCGTTTGCGCCGGATGCGGCGCATGCGCACTCGGACCATGCAAAAGGCGGATTACTGCGGATTTAAGAGCCCCTGAACCGCGACGTGGTTATGAACCATGCCGTAGTGCGTGAACTAGTATGTAGTACAAAACATTCACTTACCAGTTGCACCCCAGAAGAAATCATCGGGCTGAAAGTGTTCCCTGCACACCCTCATCGCTTTCGTCACTGGCTTCCCAATCCGCAGTTTAACGACCCATTCCTTCTTCATTCGCTCGTCATGAGGAAACGTGTGCAGGCTTACCTCGCCTTGTACTGCACGGTGTGTGCACTGCGGCACACGGCATGTCTTGTGGCTGTTGTATCTGCTCATATTGAGCAAATAATGCGCTAAAAAGCTGCATAACAACCTGCAGCTTCTGCAAGCGCTAGAATCACCCCGTAAAAAGCTAAAAAAAAATGCGACCACGACCGAAAACAATGCACCCGCACAGCGCACAACAAAGCCGACTGAAAGTGGGCATCCCCCAATTATAGTGCCTAGAATACCCCACGCGACCGGGCTGAAGGAGCGACACGCGCGCACTTCCCGCGCACCCACGGAGGGAACAATAGGCTAGATTCTGAATAGCTCGTTGCAGTGTTCGCTGAGTGGGGGCGCTTCGGGCCAACCCTAGCCAAAACGATGGTGGAACGGAAATTCAGGACGCAATTGAGAATCGACGGGAAGCATCTCGAATACATAGGCGGGCAAAAAAGGAGCAGAGGCCACAAGACGAAGTCAAACAAAAATGGGAAACATATCTCGAGAAAAAAAGCCCTGGTACAGAGTTTAGTTGAAGCCAAGATTAAAGGCCAAAGTGAACGTTGGATATCGGACATTCGCGAAAAGAAGGACGCATCTAGGCTTTTCTGGAACCTCCTGCAATCGCTGGGGAAGAAAACTGTAACTATGCAACGGCATATTGTGGATGAAGAAGGAAATAAATTGGAGGGGTACGACGCATTGACTTATATTCGAAACGCAACAGCCGATTCCTCTAAGAAGCATGACGAGGCTCCCTTTACGACGTGTAACAGTAGCAAGGGAGACCAAGTGGAAGAAGTAGTTCTGGAAAATTTCAATTGGAAGAAGGCGGAGGAAATGATTCCCAAACGAACAGCCACAGGATTAGATGGGGTTAGCATTACTGTAATAAATGAGCTCGGAAGAAACAGCAAAGAAGCCCTATTAAAAGCAATTGAAAAAAGCTTAAAGGACAGGCGAATACCGGACAGTTGGCGTCAAAGTAGGATGAAGTTCATTTATAAGGGCAAGGGAGAGAAAAATAACATTCGCTCATATAGACCACTGACCATTACATCAGTACCCTACAGGTTGGCGATGCAGGCAATTAAATTGAAAATGCAGATATGGACAGAGCTTAATGGCACTTTTGGCGAACACCAAAATGGATTTCGAGTCGACAGGAGATTAGATGATAACCATTTTGCGCTTACGCAGTGTATCGAAATAGCCGGAAAAGAGAACAGACCTTTACATTTGGCATTTTTGGATATTAAAGGTGCGTACGACAATGTGAATCAGAGTAGTTTATGGGACATAATGAAAGAGGCTGGTATAGGGGATGACTGTATAGAGCTCTTAAAGGAAATATACAGTGGAAATACAGTATGTGTGGAATGGGAAGGTATGGCGAGTAATGGTGGAATGGAGGCCGTCGATATAGGTAAAGGGTTGAGGCAGGGATGCCCGTTGTCCCCACTATTATTCATGCTTTACATGAGGAGAATGGAGAAAGCATTAGAGATGAGCAATATTGGTTTTAAGCTGTCGTACAGACAGGCAGGTATAGTGATAGAACAAAAGCTCCCCGGGTTGTTTTATGCAGACGATATTGTGCTATTCTGCAGACAGTCGAACAGATTTGCAGGGTCTCGTTAATATACGTGGTCGGGAAAGTGAAGATTTAGGGCTAAAATTTAGTGTGACAAAATGCGGCTGGATGATATTCAATGAAAACAACGATCAGACCATATCAATACAGGGCGAGGAGATACCCAGAGTACGAGAGTACAAATACCTCGGGATATGGATAAATGATGGGAATAGATACATGGAAGTACAAGAAAAAGCTATGATAGTTAAAGGAAAGAGGAACTCCGCAATAATGAAGCATAGAGCGCTGTGGGGTTACAACAGGTACGAGGTAATTCGAGGTTTGTGGAAAGGTGTAATGGTGCCAGCACTTACATTCGGAAACTCAGTGGTGTGCATGAGGTCAGAGGTACAATCAGGGCTGGACGTGAATCAGAGGACGGTCGGACGTCTCGCACTGGGCGCCCATGGGAAGACCACAAATGAGGCTGTTAAGGGGGATATGGGATGGTCTGACTTTGAGGGAAGCTCAGAGTAAAATTAGGTACGAACAGAGATTAAGGAATATGAAAGAAAGTAGATGGGCAGCGAAAGTATTCAGGTATTTGTATAGGAAGAACGTTGATTCACAATGGAGGAAGAGAACTAGGAGGCTTACCAGTAAGTATACATCCAGTAACGAAACGGATGGGACGAAAAAAAGCGTTAAGAGCATGGTCAGAGCGGCGGAGAACTCGGATTGGATAGCAAGAATGGAGAAGAAACCGGCATTGAACAACTACCGAAAAGGGAAAGACGAAATCAAGAGAGAAAAATTTTACGATAATTCAAAGGGAAGCGCTTTTACTGTTTGAGGCAAGGTCCGGTTGCCTGAGAACCCGAAGTTACAGAGCGAAATTTAATACAGAAGGGGACACATGTACGTGCTGTGGAAAAGCTAGGGAAACGACAGATCATATTTTGATTGAATGTACAGATGTCCACCCAGGAGTAGCTGTGGACACTACCCTAGAGGAGGCCATGGGTTTCAGGAGTAACAGGGGAAAGCTGAACATGCCGGCGATAGAGATAAGTAAAAGGCGCTTAGAGCATTGGTGGCGCAAAAGTATATATATATATGGAGCCAACAAAAGCGCAAGGTAGTTCGGGTAAGATTGTTACATCACAGCGGAACGATAATAGATAAAATAAATAAACGAGGAGAAAAATTAGTTGTGAAAATATGTGTGATTCGGGAAAAGAATAGTTTGTAGAGGAAACAGAAATAAAGCTAGAGCTTGGTGGCCCAGCTACCTCCCCGTATAAAGGGGACGCTCCTAATATCCATCCATCCATCCATCCATCCTATAAAGTCCTAACCCTCTACCCTCCCCATAGAGTTTCCTACTAAAATACTAGAGGGAAAACTGGCGCTGCGATCGTGAAGATGCCATGGGAATGATGGGTATGACATGGATTTGTCTAGTCTTCGTGCCCGCGGCTTCAAACGTTTTGGTGGATTTGTTTATTCCTGTTTTTTAGCGTCAATGAGGCGAGTGACGTTACTGACATTACTACAGTTTTTCATTACGCGACGAAGGCAGCGGCTGTAGTGTACGCTTTACCGCTAGAAATCATCAGACTGTCGCGTGTACTAAAGTCGTTTGCAATTATGAGGTGCCGTGCAGTCTGTTTCGTTGTTGGGCTTGTTGGGATGGCTACACATTATTTGCAGTGGTATTTTACCCAACCTTAGAAATATTTGCGTTTCATCTCGCGAATTTTATCGATGCGATTTTGCTGTTTTTTTTCTTTTGTATCAGGTGCGACAGAATCTGTAAGCGTAGGGTCGCTTTCACGGCTGACATCCCTTGTGACAAAGCTGTCCTTATATATTGTACTATACCATTTCGATTCCGCTGTCTGATTAATTCAACGCTGACCGAATGCGCCTAGCAGACGCACACTTATCGTGCGTATAGTAGACACCCATTTGGCAATAGGCAAACACGCCTGCAGACGGCGCTCAAAACGTCAGCTCAGATCAAGGCTCAGGCGCAGTTTCTGACGGAGTTTAACGGAACGGTTGCTTATTTAACATCACGTTTTTGCACAAAGCTAACCAAGATACGATGGGCGATACTGCGCTTCTGCTACGGCCTCGCGCAGCGGCTTGACCCACATAGTTTGTAAAAAGGCAGTGGAGCACTTGCACTGCGCTTAAAGAAGCGAGTGAAAGCACATTTGTTAGATTTAGAATACGCACCTACTTTTTACATACTTGAAAATGTTACCACGTCACGTGCAAGAGCAAAAATTTCTATTTTAAGGTCGAACACAACTATATCTGGTACTTAGACGTTCATGAACGCCGCTAAATCTGGGCGCAAATAGAGGAGGCAACATTGCCATATCGCACAATATTGCTAAATTTCTGATCGAGCGTTCAGTATTTTTATAACCGCGAAAAAGCAACTAGTGCATCCGCACGCACATAGTTATTCCTAAATCTTCCGTTTTAGTGCACTATTTTGTCGTAAACGACCCATTTTTTTCAAGTGGCAAAGCCATATGAATCCAAAAGAACGAAGACTAGGCAAATCCATGTCATACCCATCATTCCCATGCTGGCTCAACCTCCTTGTTTGAAACTCCCGTAGACACTAGCGCCAGTTTTCCCTCTAGTATTTTAGTAGGAAACTCTATGACCCTCCCAACCCTCCTTTTTCTCAGCCGACGCCTCGCCTTTAGCCGAGTAAGCCGACCACGTTTGCCGCACGTCTTTTGGATCTGCCGCGGAATATCACCGCATCCCCTATCTGGAACCCCCATCAAGAGTATCTAATTCAGCAGTTGGAGGCAATCCAAAACCGAGCTGCTCGTTTTATAACTTCAAAATATGATTCTAGACTGAGCGTCACTGACATCAAAACTTCGATTGGTCTAACCCCTCTGGCATCCCGTCGCAAAATAGCCAGTATCTGCCTTTTCCATAAGCTCTATTACAACTTTCCTCAACTACGCGAGAGCCTAATCGTACCACCCATGAGATCATCTCGACGTCTGTTTAATTGTCACAGTGTTCAACGCATTCATGGTTCAACTAACGCTTTCAACAAATCATTTCTACCGACTGCCATATTACATTGGAATGCACTTCCTGACGATATTGTTAGTGAAAGATGTTATGTTAAATTTAAAGATTTATTGTTACAACACTACTGTCAGCAGGCCGAATAGCATCCATATATTTTCTAATTTTCATGTTTTCTTCTTGTTTTTTGTTGTGTTTTGCTTTGTTTTTCCAAGCAGTATTTATGTGTCGCCTCCATGTGACCCGGAGTTATCTATTGTTACACCCCCCCTTATGTAATGCCCCATGAGGGGCCCTTAAGGGTAAATAAATGATGATGATGATGGTACCAATGAATACATTCGCTGCTATATTTCACCAAGTAAGTGTACTTGTTATGCGCTTCATTTGGATAACCTTCTCAATCGCTCAATCGCACAGGTGTGTGCGGCGCTACAACGTCTGAAGGAGAATTACCGAGGAGACAGGGCCCTGCATACTTTCAAAGACGCGGGTGCTACCATTTGTTTTATGAACTATAAATGAATGGTTTGATATACACGATACTTCCTATTCTGGAAGTGGCTACAAGGCGCCGCTTTGCAGTCCACAAGATCACCGTTTGCTGTGGCTTGACAACAAGTTCACTATACATAAAAAATGTACAGTTGTGTTCAGTCGCCTCAGGCAAAGGCGTTCTCACAGAAGAGACTTTTCAAGCTTTGCTATTCACAACACAATCCACGCGAAACAACACGCTTCTTGCTTGAAGAAGGCATCAGTTATGTGCCGACTAAGAAACTAAACAGCGATCCGATTGAGGCACGCTTTGGATGAATTCGACAAATGTGCGGTGGCAACGACCAACTGGACGCCTGAGCCGCTACGCCTGCCCTTGACCGGATTGTGAAGGCTAAGTCAATATGCCCAAAAGAAGCCGAAACGTCCGATGTTGATGCTGAACAAGTGGCAGCCACACTGTCTGAAAAGTTTCACAACGACCTGGAAGACCTAAGGCAATGTCAAGCCCCTACACCAAGATCGGTGACTTACTTGGCTTGTCATATGTTGGCGGCTACATTGCCAAATTAATAACAGACTGTGGTTGCGGGTCCTGTGAAATGCTAGTCAGAACATGCAACAAGGACGATCCGCTGTACGCACTGCTGCAAGGCCAAGACAGAAGCGGGCTGTGCTACCCAAGGCCAGAGTTTCTTGCGCTTTTGAATAATTCATTTGTTTGAGCGCGTGGTAACGCATCAGCCAAGAACAAACACATCAAAACATCTTGTTGGGCGAGTTGGTACATTCTTGAAACCTAAGGGCACCGGCGCAACCAAACGACACAAGAAGAGACACGGACACACGTGCGCGGTCCGTGTCTCTCTTCTTGTGTCGTTTCAAGAACAAACACGCTTGAAGTTCTTCAGCTGTACTCGTCGAGCGTGGGCTCGAACGCGCGCCAGTGCTAAACTGTCCCGAGTGCGTTGACGACAGCCACGCGAAACGATCCGCAGCTTTAATCACCAAAAAATTTATGAGAATACTTCTCATCAACCGCACGAAGAAAGTCACCGACTCACAGAAGAAGCCCTCCAATTATGCACAGAAGCCGGCCAGAAAATTTATAAGGCTGTGACGAAAGAACTCCCGATTCTTGGCAAGAAAGCAAAAAAAGGAAAAATTCCTGCGACCTGCTTTTTGACGTAATGTTTATTCTGTGTTTTTATTTGTTTTAGCTTCGTACTGAAGTTTGCTAAAATGAATGTTTGATGTGCAACAAACATTATTCAATAAAAAGTGTTGGGACGCGTGTACGCGCGGTAGAAGCGGACAACCGCGCGGCGTGGATCCCAAACATCAACTGACTTTATTCGGGTTCGCTCTGGTGGTTCCGGAGGCGTATTTCCATTCCAGAGTAAAGTGAAGGCTTCCCGGCATGCAATGTGGCGCTCTCTGTACAGGGGTCTTGGAAGCTGCGCACTCATTGGCTCGCGCGCGGCAGTCAACTCCAGCCACCGCCGCGTTTTCGTATCAATTTTACTTGTCGAAGCAGACGACAAGTTGGCGCGGTCAGGTTTGGTATGACGCTGGATAACCACTGACCAAGAATTTGAGGCACTCGAATAAACTTCGTGTGCTTCCAAAGGCGATGTGCATACTTCTTTGTCGGACTGCACGGCGCTCGAAAAAGCGCTGCGCTCACGCCTTTATCTGAGCCATCTGAGCCGCGTCGGTGGCGTTGGTATGTGTTCTACGGCGTGGGAAGCAGGTGCAGGTGGCCACACCGGCCACTCTTGGAAGTGAAGACGTCGGGATCTCCATGATTGGGATTCTCCCTTGCACTCGATCGGTAAGTGTTTTTTTTTTTTTTTTTGTTGTTGTTGTTGTTGTTCTTCCTAACAGAGCTGTCAAACGCGCGTTTCCCCGCACTATCAGTACGGTCGCGAACGTTACTCGGACAGCTAGTGCAGCAGCAGTCGGTTGGTGCTCGCCGCGCGTTAACTGCTGCTGCTCGCTAGTGCAGCAGACGTTGTTTGGGCAGCCAGCGGAGCTTCAGCTAGCCGCCCACTCATGTGCTACTCAGTGACAGAGTCCGGACACATGTGACGCACGTGTGCACTACATACTTCGACGCCTGTGCCGCTTTGAAACTTGCGAGGCTGAAACAAAAGCACCCTGACCATTGTGCTGCTTGTAATGCAGTACATCGGTGAGGGTAAAATTCGATTTCGAGCGTGTGTGAAGCTGTGGATTTGCACAGCTGTGCTAGATCGTTTGTGATCGCAGCCGCTTCATCAGTGCACTGTGGTGCTTAATTCTTAAAGCATCCATTTGTCGCTATTTTATTGTTGCGTGCCAGGTGGACAAAATACGGTGCTGGTTTGCGGCGAAGCTTACCCCTGCAGAAATAAAAGCACGCGTACCCTAAATCAAATGATGCGGAGATCTCCGATATCGGCCGGAGCACGAACAGGAGTGTAGTTTCCAGAAATCACTTTGTCTGGTGGAATCCATGCAAAATTATTTTCGGCTAACGCAGTACGAATTGGTACATGTACGTAAAGCGGAATGAGCACCAATGTTTCTTTGATCTCATCAAAACACATATACCCACCTTTCGAGCCTTCCCATTCAAAGCAATAACATGATGAGCTACCAATAAAAGCAGCGTGTCGACGGCCGGATATTTTAAAATAATAGACATAGAAAAAAATTCTACTTATATAGGTACTCTATATATCGAGGCCTCTTTCTGCGGCAAGTTCTTGTCGCATTATAAATAACTGCACCACAATACACGTCTGCAATGCGGTGAAGTTTGCGAGGGCTCATCCAAGCAAGGCTAATATTGTCGCGATCACTCCCCTGGCGTAATTTTTTTTCTGCAAATGTGACTGCGCACTCGCGTTTTGTTTTTTCATGCAGGGTCTCTAAGGCAGAAAGAAAAATGAAAACAAAAGCTTACTGGCTGTCCACGAGTAACACAAGCTTGTCACGTGAAATGCAATAAAAACAGGATGGCATTTCACAGAAATTGGCCCCAAGTATGCAAATTTCGAAGCACACCTTGGCTTAAAACCTGTCCTTTGAAAGAGAAATGTGGAGTACGAAAAGGCTGAGCTACTTAGTCTTTTCCTGGCCTGCATAAATTATTTGCTGTGTTGTATGCATGTGCCTGTTAAAGTATACTTACTTGCTCATCATTGCATAATTTGTGCAAGATTTATAGGAAGGCCAAATCTGACTTCACAGTTAATAAACTTTGCATAGCCAGGAGTGACAGTGGACACATCAGATCACTAAAATGTTCCTCTTGCAACACAGCATACGTTAAGGCAGTAAGTACTGTCAAAACATACTTTTTGGATATAACTGCACAACTGTCATCGTTCATCATTCTCATTTTCATAACGTTTTAAACTCAAGTTTACTGTTGTGCAACCAACCAATTATGTAATTACGTTTTTTGGCAAACTGTGTGATTCCTGTTTGTTTTCTAAAGACTTGTACTGTTACTTGTTTATTTATGTTATTATGCTTTTTTTCGCAAACTCTGATTCTTGTTTGTTTAGTTACGACTACTACTGTTACGTATTTTTTCAGCTAACATTGTACTTACAGAAGAACGTTTGTACTTTATTCTTTATATGTACCACTCCCCTTCTATAATGCCTCTGGCCCTGAGGGTAATTTCAATAAAAAAATAATAATAAAGCTTCCATTAGGAACCTTATCGAAATATTTGTTTCAGAACTTTGCAAGCACCCTTTTGCTTCCTCTAGTTGATTCAAATGGCCCTCATGGGAACACACCAGTGTAATCTTGCTCCACAAGCATTTCTTGGAGAAATAAGAGGAAATATAACATCCTATCAAAATTTTTATGCTGTTGTAAAAAAAAGAAGGAACACAAAGAATTTGTTCTTGTAGATGCAGTCTGAATAAGACAGACTAGCCAAGGCTGCCACAGAGGGCCTTGAAAATGTGAAGATGCTTGTCTCTGCAAACTGTTTGGGGAATATGAAATTATTTAGTGCCTCTTACAGCATCCATTCGCCGCTGTTTTATTGGCGTAAGCCAGTTATCACTGTCACAAGCCAAGTTTTCACTAAAAAAATGGTCATACTCATACCTTCTGCTGCAGTAGTCTTCCTGAGGAGGAAAAGTTTGACATAGGACTTCCTATTCACATATACATTGCGGGTAACTTCGGTAAATTCTATAGCATAAACAGAAGAGCTTGTGTCATGATAAAATTAAATAAATGGTATAAACTGAACGTAGTACTGTGATACACCCCAACATCCAGGAAGTAGAAGAGCTTTGCAAATATGTTGAAGAAGCAGTATAAACAGTATGCACTCGATACACCATAGTGATGGGCGATGTGAGTGCACAAGTTGAATTCATACAAAGAAGCTGACTGCATACAAAAGTACCTTCCTCAGAAAGCGCCACTGGAGAAATAAGAAATGAAATCGACCTTATAATGTGCAAGCAGCCAGGCATAGTAGTGATCAAAGTAGTGGCCAAAGTAGTGATCAAAGACAAGTGAGGGTAATAGTAGTCTTCAATCTTAGGACAAAAGCCGACCTAGATGTAGTCAAAGCAAAAGCAGAGGAAGGGGCCCTCTAACACTTTTCTTGCGAGTCATGCAGACCTTGCGGGTCATTAGTGGGTCATGCAGACAGATGGCTGGGTATAGTTTTGGCACACGTCAACCACCCATATCATCTGATTTGATATTTTAATCATGCAATGAAGTCCCACATCACTGCCGACAGCATCAACGCGCAGTGGCACTCGCCAGAACTATTTGCAGCAGAAGAGATGACATACTGTGGGAGGCTGTGATTGAACAAAAGTAAAATTAGAAATGGTGATGGCATTACACTGGGAAACACAGTAATATCTGGCTTTGTTTTCCTCGTATGTGATTTTTCATTGAACATCAGAATGTCAGATGCTGACAATTTACAGTATGGCAAGTTCAGGCTTTGTGTTGTTTGTTGCTGTGGCAATGGCATCAGAATCAGAAATGGCTTTATTTAGTCATAACAATTACAAAATGTGTGTATACAGAAGGAGGTCCCATAGTCAGAGACTGAATCGGGACCTCCTACAGTAGTGAACATTAAAAAGATTAATTGATGCAACAAACAGAATACAAGCAATAAAATACATTACAGGCAAAAAAAAGAGTTCTAAATAAGACAAACAACAGCAGAAAGCAGCAACAAAGACCGAAGATAGACAACATAAAAAATAAAGGTAATTCAACTCTGCTAGACAGTTTTCAAATAATTCCATGGTGACAGACAGCAAAAAATAAGCGACGAAGGAGAAAACAATGCAGTGAGATCAAATTTCAGCAATGAGGGATAACGATGCGATGATTCGTCAACAGTACGTTGTGAGAAAGCATGAGAGGGAATGGGAGTAATAGAGGTGACCAAAGCTAACCAGATTATGGAGTGGATGTGAGGAAAGTTTTCACATCTTTTCTTAATGTGGTGATTGAATGCGAGGATTTGATTTTTGATGGTATGTTATTCCAGAGACGGATTACAGTGAAGTGGGCTGTTTGTTTGCTATAGTTAGTATGAACTATAGATAAGACAGGTTGAGATTGTGGGCAAACTCTGTCATACTTGTATTTTCTAGACTAGATGGAGGGATTATAAACAGAGGAAGCTGATTTTTTATTTGCTTGACAAATAGTATTTGTAGGTTATATTTGAAAGGTGTTGTCGACCGTTAGGATGTTGTTGGCATGCAGGAGTGCTTTAGCATCACTGAAATAATGACTGCGGGGAAGGTATTCTAATAGAGTGATTTTGCATAGTTTGAAGGGAGAGGAGATAAGAGAGAGAGAGACAGATAATGGGCGGAAGGCAGGGAGGTTAACCGGAAAGGAAAATATCCAGTTTGCTATGAAGGGAGAGGAGATGACTGCTGTAGGTATTGCCCCAAGAGGTGGTACAGTAATTAATGGGAGAATGAATGAAAGCATAGTACAATGAAAGTAATGTAGGTTGGGAAAATATATCGCGGGATTCAATTAAAACACGTATGCCGTAGGCCATTTTTTATGCAGGTAGGCCACGTGCTAATCAAATTTCAGGTAGTGGTCCAGTTTAATTCCACCACTACAGTGGAATGAACAGGCAACCAAGTTGTGCAAACTTCCCCTACATAGGCGTTTCGAGCCAATTCTATTGGCTGCGCACTGTGAAGGATGTGGCGAGTGAAATGCAGTCGCCTGTCCCCATGAAACTTGAGTTGAGGGTCGGCAGTTTTGTGCTTGTATTTTGAATGTTGTCGGCCTAATAACTTCGGACTGCAGTCTCCTATTGCTGTCGTTTTTGCAGCATATGCCTGTCTGTCTTTCAGCCTATGAAACACACTAATAAAAACGAACGCATGAAAAGTGTTAGAAGGCCCTTTTAAAAACAAATATGATCGCTTAGAATAATATGCTGCAGAAGAAATGAACGAAACAAATGATCTCCAGAAAGGCAATAGAAATTAGTGGTAACACACCAAGGACAGGTAGGCAAGCTCTCTCAAACCACTAAAGATCTGATAAAGGAATGACAACAAATGACAGGAATTAATGAAAATGATATAATTGAATTTGCAGGGCTGACAAAGCTGATCAAGGCAAGACAGCAAAACATGTTACATCATATTTTCAGAGATAAGCGGCATAAAAGCAGCTAAAAAGGAAGCTTTGTCTAGCAGGAGACATGCATTGAGACAAGAGACAAGCAAGGCAGTGTTGCTTACAGGTTCAGCGAAGTAATGAAGGTAGCAGAAGAACTCTACAGTAGACTCAATAATTCAAGCTCTGACAATTCAAATTTTTGGTTAATTCAAACAAATCTCCAATTTTTGGTTTGCCTGCTGCTACATGTTCAAGTGTATTTACAAGCCGTTTTATTCAAACTGAACAATTCAGTTGTTCGTGTTAATGCATACTTTTTGCTTATACTTGCCAGTAATATCAGCTGCTTTGGTTCTCTTTAGCTGAATATTCATGCTCATATAGTTTCAAACAGCCAGAAATAAAGCCAGTCACCTGTCAGCACTTCCAAAATGTCACTAGCAAAAAATGGCATCAATGCACGTGATAAATGGATATCTCTGTTGCTTATGGTATGTTGCACTGAGGCATGTGTCTGCTTGCATCTGATAACTCAAGTAAAATTTAGGGGTCCCCTGAAGTTTGCATTAATGAGAGTCTACTGTACACAGCATGCACATAAGTGAAATCTTAGCCAAAAAAGACACTGAAGCTCCATGTGTGCCTGTCAATGAGGTTCGAAAAGCCAGGTGAGGCATTTGTTCTTGGGAAAAGCAGCCATAGAAGATGGCATAACCGCTGATATAATAAAAGATTGAGGGGATTTTGTACTAAAGAGACTTGCGACACTCTACACAAAATCTTTCAAGACAGATGTGCCAACAAGCTGGAAGAAGGCCACTGTAATCTTAAAGAAGACTCGAAACTATAGACCCATCAGTTTACCCTCAGTAATATGCAAGTTATTCACGAAACTAATTTCCAAAGGGTAAGAAAAACACTATAGTAACCAAACTAAAGCGCAAGTTGGCTTAATGAAAAGTTACTCCGCAACCTATTTATTTATTTATTTCCTAATACCCACCGGGCCAATGGCATTATGGAGGGAGGTGAAATATGATTTTTTTTTACCCATGTAATATTAGCCAAAATATAAAGGTCAAGTATAAAGAGGACAGGTAAAGTTGGTTTGCTTCGTTATAAAATGTTAGCTAGTGCAGAACAAAACAAGCGATGATCAGTGATTACAGCAACAGATCCTGGAAGGTGGTTCCAGTCTGCAGATGTTCTGGGGATGAATCAATCACAGGCATGCAATCAGTCGATGAATGTGCAGAGTAGAACAAACCTCTCTATATGGCTTTTATCAACTGTGTAAAAGCATACACGTCAGTAGAAGTAATAGCAGTTCTAGAGCCATCGCAGCACAAAGGAGTTCATGAGAGATGTGTGGGCACACTAGCTAACATAAAAAAAATCCATTGCTACCCGGATTCTACACAGAACGAGCGAAAAAAAATCATGTTCAAGAATGGCTTCAGGCAAGGAGACAATATTTCTCCAATGTTCTTTATGCCTAGAGCAGGCCATACAAGTGTTTAAGCAAGTACATAGGGATGTAAAAGTGAACAAAACTTGACACAGACTACCTCAGCAACTTGCGGTTTGCAGATTACATTGTGCTTATTAGCAGTGATGGCGAAGGACTACAAATAATGCTCCAAGGCTTAAACCAAGAATACTTTCTTATTCTCCTTATTACTATTTCTACCTTATTTCCACCTTATTACTATAATGTAGGACTTAAGGTGAAAAGACTAAAGGCAGAGGTAACAATTAGTGGCCTAGCTTAAGGTACAGGAGTTCGAAATTGGCAACCAGGTCATGGAATGTGTAATAATATGTCTATTTAGGGCAACTACTAACATGAGAGCCCACCTGTGAAAGAGAAATTCACGGAAGAGTAAAAATGGGCTGTAATACCTGTGGGAGACCTTCCAAGCTTATGACCAGCAACTTACCACTATCCCTAAAATGGAAAGTATACAACCACTGTGTCCTATCAGGACTTACAGCTCAGAAACTTGCAGGGTAACAAAGCAACTTGAAAAGAAATTAAGAACCATGTAACATGCCACGGAAAGAAAAATGATAAGCATAACACTAAGACAGAGAAAGAGATCAGAATGGTTCAAAGAATAAACAGGAGTAGACGACATCCTCGTTACCATCAAGAAAAGGAAATGGACCTGCACAGGCCATGTGATGCATAGAAAAGATAGATAACAGGTGGACAGTGAGAACAACAGAATGGCCACCATTGGTGGGAAAACAGCTGTGGCAGACAAAGAAATCAGATGGAACGATGAAATTAAGAAGCTCGCAAGCATAAAATGGAACCAACTCTCAAGGGACAGGGTAATACTGGTGTCACACGGGCGCTTCAAAGGCCTTTGAACCAACAGTCCATCGACTTAAAAGTAATGTTTTAGCTGCTACACAGGCGGTTTCGATGGCCGTCGAGTCGATGGTGTCGATAGCCTATCGAGCTCGATAGACTATCGACTATGTGATATTACAGCATAGCATAAACACGAGCGTAGTTTTCAGAACTAATTATATCTTGTTGCTGCAACAACCATTTAAACTCGTTAAGCCTTTGTTCTTGCTCGAGACGTAATTCCGAAGAATATGTGTGTCAGTGCTTGCATCGCGGACACTACTTCACCCAATGTGCACACTTCTCGGCTGTTGGCAGCACTTGAGCATAATTATTTCGGGCAATGCAGTGCAAAATAAATGACAAGAGAAGTTTATCAATGTTCAGGTCTTTTAGGCCCTTATACAGCCACTTTACACCATGCCATTGTCATTAATCGTGCCATTATGTGCCACCATCATATCACCCTGTGACTGGCACAGCATAGCCTTAGTTACACCCAACCTAAATCTAAACCAAAGCATGTTGGAATAAATGCTTATAGCCACCTTACAAGGACCTGAGGAACATTAAATGGATACAGACTAGGTGCTAATTGTAAGAACAGAGTTTTATTTGCACATACATATACCCTCCAGTTGATGTCAACACAACACACAAAACAAAGTGAGCACAAATATTTCTTTGATGTCACCGATATCGCCACAATACAAACCCACGTTGCAGTGAAGCTTGCCCCTGCAGAATTAATGGTATTACCACAAAACATATGACAAGAAAACTTTTATCAGTGTTGCACGTTGGGCTTGTGGTGTACTAACATGTAGACAGCTGGCACATGACACAAGGAAACATGCAGCACACTTAAACTTGGCATAAATGTTGGAACCAATTTTTATTCACGAGATCACAGCATATATATAGCCTCTAGCACCAGCACTTTCACGACTCTTCATAATAGCTGCACACGTATTGCTGCTTTTGACATTTTCATGTTCGTTTCAGTATAGCCTTAGGTGTGTGCACAGGGGGGCGACAGTGCCTCCCTAATCTACCAAAGGGGACACAAAATCTGCCTCATACCTTTACAGTGCACTATCGTTCGGCCAAAGTGGCATTTGTGGGGAAGGTTTGAGAGGAGGAGGGGACCACTGAAGTGAACTTTCACCCCCTCCCCCTCCCTTAGTTGAGAAGCCTTTGCACACCTGCGGGCGTAGCTCACGTGGGCTGCACATGCTCGAGGCATGGTGACCTCTGCACAGAGAGCATGCAATCCTGCGCCTGCAGCACCCTACACAGTCCCTTCGCATGCGCAACTTTCGTAATCCATTGGAAGCACTGCATCTCGGTAGAAAGCATTTTCTTTTCTGTTAGCAGTAGGTCAGTGATAGAGGGCTCCTTCCACTGCTGCATCAATTTAAAGAAATTGCAACTTGTATCAGCAGGTTTTCAGCAGCTAAATGATGAGGTGGTGATAATTTTTGGATGGCACTGCAAAAGTGACAACTCTCACCCTTAGGATGAGTTACCTTGTCAGATTTCCTGTGGCCACCAAAGTCACTCTTTTCGAGGCTCTCGAGTTCAGTGCAGAATTCAAGCAGTCTATCTAGTTCCGAGAACTGACGAGTGCTGTCTTCAGCAGAATTTGCAGCTTGCAAAGCGCAAGTTCACTGATAAGTCACCACAATTTCACGTGGCAGCAGTCTGGGCAGTATGTCGCATAGCATAGACGAGAAGGATGCCCGACTCACACCAAGCACCTCCAGTCCTATCGTTAATGGGCACTTGGCTGCAAAGGTTCATTTTAAGATTGCACCAGAATGATACTTTAAAACCTTGCGATATATTGTTCTATCGCTTCTTGTCCCCAAAACACCTGTTCAGTATGTCTTAACGCATCTGGGTAGCATGATTCCGTTGTGGCCTGCTATTGCCATTGCCATGTGTGCTCTCAAAAATATGTGCAGGCACTGAAAGTTCCCACTTCACTGGCTGCTTAGTTTCCACTGTAGTGGATTATCTGGTCAAACAACACCCACAACTCGTTGCACTTGCGCTGCATTGTCAGCTTTGGTAACCTGGCCCCTGGCCTATAAGAGTGGCCCACAACCAGTGGCATAAACCGACAAGATTCACAAAGGGGGGACACATTTCATCCCATGGTGGCCATTTTATTTTTTAAATGTCTATTTCATAATTAATCATATGAAAATTAAAATCCTGCCTTAAAATCACGCTTAAAAACTGGCATAAGTTGACACCTTGCATGACTACATTCTGCCACTGAGTATTCTGGAAACCAGTCGAATGGCAGTTGCAACTTCAATGCGGCCTTACACTGCAGAGGGGTATTGGAACAGGTTGCACACACTACAAAATAAGCTGACGCTAATTTGCACGACTGATGTTAACAGATTACTTTTTTAAAAAATGATGCAGTAATAGTGGGGCAATCAGTCATACTTCATTGTCAGTTGCTTCCAGGAAATCGTCCACAAATAACTAACATTAAATTAATGGGAATTCTTTTATTTACTCGTAATTTGCAGCTTGGCATAATAAATGTCTTGCATCACATCAGAAGTAGCCTATTGCCCTTCAAAAATATACTTTAGAAGTGTTGGAAGGTGGACTAGTTGGTGTTTAGACAGGGGAATCATCGGTAAACTGTGCAACAAGATGACACACAAGAAAAGAGACCGGGCAAAACCGGCGCAAACTAACAACCGATTTTATTGAAGGCAAGTGACCTGCATATATGTATGTCTCCACAAGCTCAACTGAGCCGTCTCACCACTTGGACCTCTTGAACCATGAAGAATGTTTTGTTAAAGGGCAACCCCGCCGATTTTTCATTGTCCATTGATCTCAATCAAATTTTCAGTATATGTTCTCCTCGGTACTACAATAACTTATACCAAGCCAAGCAGACGGAAGTCATTTAGTTTTCTTGAAAATGAATTGTAAATTTTTAGCGGATTCCCACACGAGCCACCTCTGCTTTTGACGTCATTACCTGCAATGAGGCAGGCAGCAAGCAGTCAGCCAAGAGCCAAACAGTGAAACCTCAGCGCTCAAATCATCGCTGTTAAGTACAGTAGAGCTGAATACATCGTTGAATGACCCAACGCCAATTTCATTTTTCTCTCACCAGCTCCATATTTCTGATGGCAGGGAGGCTGTGACGTCATTGCATACGCTGCACAAAGCATCTACCCGTTTTGGTGTGAACGCACCTTTCATTTGGTTATTTAATATTATTGGTGCATTTCTGGGCAAATTGAATGACCCTGGCTGCTTCAGGGCTATCAAGAGTATTGGAAAACACGATGTCTGAATACAGTGAGAAAACCACTGGGGTTGCCCTTTAAGTGTGCCAAAAGTCGTGTATGAGGTTCCCCCACTTCTGCAGGAAAGTATACATTGGCCAAATGAGGCGCTGCATCAACGTATGGCTCAGGGAGCACGCGAATAATGTAGTTAAGAAGGTGATACACATCTTGCTGCACTGCAAAGCTTCCAACGCGTGTGAACCACGGTTTCACAGAGTGAAAATCCTCAGCAGCAGCAAGCAAAAAACCTCTTGTGAAATGTCAGAAGCTTATTTTACCAAAAAAGTGGGGGATAATTGTATAAGCGACACATCACTGTATAACGCTGAAGTGAAATTTCTGTCGCGCGTGGTTGGTTAACTTCCTGTGCATAATTCCAAGGTTCTTCGCTTCGGTGCGCCTGCGGTCCCCCCGGCCTGAAAACAAGGGGGGTCAGGAGCCCCCTGGCCCTCACATGATTTACGTCACTGCCCACAATAAAATTCTGTGGATGCTTGCAATGCATTGCTCTGGGAGGGCTGTTTTTTTCACTGTAGCTCAGCTAAGGTGCAGGTTGTGTTGTTCTCATACTCACAGTTGCTCGCTCTGCCTCAAATGTCTCGGCACTTATGTGGTTCTCAAGAACATCGATTATCCTCATCGGCTCCCGGTTACTTTTTAGCTTGTTGTAAATAGTCCACTTGTCATGCGATGCGGTGTCATTTTCGTGTAGTGCACTTACCTTTTGAATGAGCTTGGTGTTCTGGGGCCGTCACATGGTCCTGTTCACCTTTAGCTTCCCGATAACTTCAGCTGGTTTGTAGGCCTCCATATTTCATGGCTGTTCTACTTGGTAGCCACCAGCGATGTCCCTTGGTGGTGGCTTTTGGCATGTTGCGCTGAGTTTCGGCACCAAATATAGATGTGGCAAACAGAATGGCCCACAGAGACCACAAGCCAAGCTGGACACTTATTAGCGTCCACCTGAGCCCAAAGCATCTCTACAGTGCTTGCAGCGAACTATTTTTTATGTCATCCACAACTTGTGCACGTCCCTATTGAGATTTCAAGCTGTCAAAGTACTGGTAGTGGTGTGCTTTGTTGATGACAATGCAAGCAGTTGTGCTAAGATATTTCAAGGCACTGCTTCCATAGCTGGGGAACGTACCATACCCCTTGTGCCAAATGCAGCCTCATATGCAGTGTCTGCACCACAATGGTTTCCTGTTCCCATGAAGGAAAAGGTCAAGAGGGAATTACACAAGCTAGAATGAGAAGAATTTATTTAAAAAAAAGGTAGAAGAACCAACAGAATGGTGTGATTCTACTTTTCTAGTAATTAAGGCATCTTCGGGTGCAATTCGGGTGCTATTTTTCAAGGTGATACTCAGAGAGAAATCTGTCGTTCTGTTGAACCATTCCAAAATTCAGGTTTTTCGAGATTATATTTGCAAGTTAAATTGACAAATGACAGCCATATAGCGTTCACAGTGCTGCATGTAGCCTGTAAAATGAACTATATGTCACTGGAGTTCAGTTAAGCCAACAGGCTGTAACTTTGTTGTCCTGGGTTTCGGTAGCTATAGAGCACATTCTCCAGAGCTACCAAACCCCAGGACAACAATATTATGCGAACTCCATTCAGCATAAAATTTGACTGGTATGGCCACTGGAATTAGGGGGGAAATCAGGTTTTAATCCGATTTTCCTGAAATACATTCGGGGTGTAAGGATCGGGTAACGTAGGGTTTTACCTGAAAACAAACTGCCTTAGCCATAAACAACTGTCTGTGCACTTAAGTCCCCTAACAATGCAAATGTGGGCGACTTTGAACGCTGTAATCAGTTGCTCAGTGCTACAGCCGCACAATCCTAAAAGACAAGTAGAGACAGCCTTGCAAAAGCATCGTGAAGTCTCACTTTGACCAGTCTTAGACCATGAGATGCTCTTTAAACTTCTTGAGTGCTTTCTGACGCTTTCGAATACATGTTCCTGGTTGGAAAATATGTACTTCTGTAGATTATATAGATCGAACAACAGCTGATACGTGGAATGAACTAGACTGTGGCGAACTGAAGCAAAATGAACCAACAGAGTGCACAAAATATCTGAAGAGCTCATTAATTTTCACAGATTATCTTCTTTGTGACTCAAATGACCGGGGTGCGTTCAGGTTCTCGAAAACATTGAAATTAATATTTTGAAAGTCCATTAAAGTCCCGGAATTAGCTGGCTGCCATGAAAATGCTTGAATTCCCTCACAAGTGCTGTCTAACATCGTATTTGCACGAATCTAACGCCCACCTCATTTTCACGGGTTAAGAAAGAAACTGTGCATTTCAATGTGTTGGCAATCAGAAGAAAGAGACGAGTACTGCTTGCCTTTACAGAATAAGAAATTTGTCCTTCCAACAGTCCACCTCTTGCGATCCATTTTTATTGCTTTGAGATCACTTACGCGCACGCTTCGACTGCCCCACTTGTCAGCGTGACAAGCTCAGCCTACGGGGAGTTGCTAAAGAAAGCCTGCAAGCTTCTCTTCGAGTTCCGGCTATTTTCCCATTTTCGGCCCCTAGAAACCTTTCACTGTCGACGTGCTGGATATCGTAGTGCTCTTTCTTTACGTTACACCGGTACCGCACGGGCGCTTTTAATCGCTATCTGTGTCCCATATCGCGATTCGGCTGACGTCAGCTAACATGATTCGGGTTAGTTTAAACTGTGTAGTTGCGACCAACATAGATCGCGATCAAGAAATGGGATGCGGGTCGGCGTTGATCACGATGAACAGTTCCGGTGTCACGCCGGCATTACTCACGGTCACAGGCCTCGGGCTGTCTTCAGCGTGCAAGATGGCAACGAGCTTTATGACGGCGCGCTACCGTTTGCGCCCAATTCGGAACAAGTACAGCGCAAATCGGTCGCGATCGAGCACGAAACCAACCAACGCAAACTCGTAGCAAAACACCTCAGCCGCTATGGGCGCCGCCATTTTTGCGATGGTGATGACACTGCATCTGACCCCTCTGGTAAGAGTCTTTCGCGAACGCCGTAAATGTGGTTGCGGTTCTAACGTGCAGACAGTTTTTGGGCACGTTTTATCGGAAAAAGGTGCGTGTTAGAATCGTGCAAATGCTATAGCTATATGACCTGTTTTCTATAATAGATGAGTGTTCATCTCAGAAACTCATCGGATGCACTATGCTAACCTAAGTGCACGACACGAACGTTGTTTTTGCTCCAAACGAATTTGCAGCACTTGAAACCACGCAATGAACAGAGCCAAAGACATATTGGTTGTTGCAATGGTTGTTGCCTTTTTCATGCTTCCTCTGCCTTTTCATTTTCCCACCAACCTGTCTTCTCTTCCCGTAGTTCTTGCCTCCTGGCATGCGGGCGGCACACAAAGTGACTGATGTTGAGTTGATATGGCGTATAATTTGAATTATTGGTCATATAGAAATAAACAATTGGTTGGTCATGCTTCATTTCAGTGAGATTCATTCTTTCTGTTAAAAAAAAAAAGGAAATGCGAGGGCCGGCGCGATATCAGCTGTAACGAAGAAATATTTGTTTCGTGTGAGGCTCCAAACTAGAAAGCTAGCACAAAAGGCAAAATAGATATTGAAAGACAATTAACAAACATGTCCCCTTGAAAAACTTTAGGAAATTCTGGCCATCCAGGGCAAAAATAATGCATTTGACAGGTTGTGCCATGTAGTAACCTTCTCACATGCTCCTGTACATTTAATTTGAAACATGACGAGGAAACAGGTAATTATTAGTTCATTTACAGAGAGTTTGAACTGGCATGTTTCTGTATATAGGACTTTTTCACAAGCAGGATTGCATATTTGTGAGCCAATATTTACACCTACTGTTACAATGAATGTAGGATATAATGGAACTAATTTGTCGTCCTAGTACTACTTTGCTATAATGAGGTATGGCTGTTGCTGTGAGCGGTCCATGTCATCAAGAGCATAATGATTTTAATAATGCAGATGACTCTGCACCTTCTTTTTTGGAGGCTTGTTCTTTTGTACACCTGCTTGTGTGCTTGTTTGTCTTTGTACACAGTATCGGGCCTCGGACACAGTCACGTGCAAACGTTATAGGAAACTAGCATAAAATCTGACTGGAGAGCAAGTTGTCAGACTCAAAATTTTAAAAAGTTGGACAGCGACTCTTTATAGCACTTGAGTGCAAAATCTTGCTGCACACTTGTTAATCCACACAGCTATACAGTTGGGGACCGTAGTTCTTGCAAGGAGCCACAGAGTGATAGTCTTTGGGCCAACCCCTCTACAACATGAAAGCACTTAAAGCACTATGTAAAGCGGCATTCCTGTTGCTGGTAGGTCTTACAAATGTGCGAACACAGGCCAAATGCTTTGACAACGCGCATGAAAAGAGATTACTCCACTTATCTGTCTTGACACTTTATTCACCACAGTGTTATTTGTCAAAGCCCAGTTTCTGCATCATCTGCTAAGAAGAGATCCTCCAACCACTCACCTTCACTGGGGCTCAATGAGCCGCAACAAGAATTAAAGTACACGTGTTGTTATTTGTGGTGACATTTCCCATGAGCAGTGCGGGAGCTTATGCCTTATTTATGCGCTATAAAATGCACAGTAGGCTTTAGCTCCATGTGGCACACATCACAGGCTGGGGTATGTATGTATAGGAAATGGGACATAAATGGCACAAAAAACACATGGACGAAAGACAGTAGGCACACAGCACGAGCGCTATACTTGACTTGAAGTTGAGCGCTCGTGCTGTGTCTTTTGTCCGTGTGTTTTTTGCACTATTTATGTCCCATTCCAGTACGCACCAACTAGTCCAGCTTTCTTTGTTAATAATGTACGTATTCACACACATGATCTGCTCAGGGTCACTTCTGCATGCAACTACCTGCCACACACGATTGGGAATAGGCATTTTTCACATAGTTCTGTTTTTGGGGACAGCAAGATTCTGCATAACGTTATAACAAAGGTCACCGATAACATAGACATTTAGAGTGTTCACCCTTAGTAACATTTTTCTATTTTCTCCCCAACTTACAGGTTGACCTACCAAACCGTGCGGTTCGGTGCACTTAATGCCTGGTACCAGTGCTCTGCTCATTGGGGACAAGCTCTGCAAGCGGACAGCAGCTACCTTTGCGGAATATTTCTGAATATTTTTGGTGCACGCCTTTAGTCATTGTGATTGAGAAACTGTTGCCCAAAGTGACTTTCACGTGTGTCCAAAAAATAAAATGTACACAATTACCAAAGCAGACTTGCTGGCACTGAGACTCTGTGTACACTTCGACCAAAGGAAAACATAAATAGAATTGTTTAATGCATGTATGTGTTCCTTTCACTCACTTCAAAACAAGCCAAATCAACTCAGTTAAGGAAGCCATGAATGCAGTTACACCACAGTAGTATCTGACACACCTCGCGGGTTTGGGTTCTGTGTGTGCTTTTCATAGTGAAACAATGTGCTTCTCTTCAGTGCATTCCCAATATTTATGTTGCAGTACTATTTGCTGGCAGTATCTTGAAGGGCCCGTCACTAGGTCAGGACAATGAAGCTGGAAAGCACAGTACTCGCATTGCACAGTTGCTATTGTTTGCCAAGAACTGCGCTACTACATGCTGTGGAAGAAGCTTAAGTTTCACAATGAACATTGTTTTCTCTTCCCCGCATGGGTGCCATGCTCCAAGATTCGACACTGTTTCTACACCTAGTGGTTGGTGCACAATGTCACTCATAATTACATGTGACTCGTGTCTGAGCATGCAGTGACCTTCCCAAAACAACTAGAAGGCGCCCCTTCTGGTGGCTGCCTCCTTGGAAGGGACAAGCCACTCTGGGCACAACAGTTTGCTTTGCACCATAACATCAACTGGCAAGAATGTCATATTAACAGGGACTATTACCTTGAAAAATTCATGTTTTTGTACTGCTTCAAATATTTTTGTCTCTGCTAATAACTTTTTGTCTAATGCTGATAATAACACTTTTGCCTCTCCTAATACAATACACCAAAAAAGAAACAGCTCTAGCTTATAAAAATAAGCAATTTTTGTTACATAGCAGATGCCAAACATTAGATATGACATGTTTTGAGATACCTTGAGCTGCATAGGAGGGAGCGTTTGTTCAAATTTCAACAGTAGGTGGTTGCCGTTGGAGCAAGCTGCTCGCCAGACATTTTTGTTTCTGCTAATAGTGGACCAGTTTGAAAAATTTTTTTAGTAGAGCGCCCCCATTAGGGGGGTTGGGGACACTTAGCAGTCAAGTGTACAACCAAAATTTTCCATTGAAATGGTGAGCAGCCCTTTTGACATATTCAAGGGGTTGTGAAATGTTTTCTGAAATTATGCGGGACGTGTGCGTTCCGAATCCTGGTCCTGCAATCTATAACATGCATTATTTCGTTGTGTCTGGAGTGGCAGCAACGTGATGGCGTGACGGCGACAGAAGCGAAACAATGCATGCCGTGCGACGCCGCATGCCGCGTGACTAGTGCCCTGTGGGCTCTAGGCCACGCGGAACTCGTCGTCTTTTACCCTAGGCGGGCTAGATGCCACTGCTGTGCCGCAACATTGGCTCCACCCCCCTAGCGCTCAGCGCGACCAAAATTTTTCTGGTGAATTAAAGGTCAGTCTATATACATGAGCATTGCATTGTCCATTAGGAAGCTCAAGTCGTCAACGTCAGAAACTTGTACAGTCAATGTAGCAGTTCAGGCGGGCGGCACTGAGAGCCGCGTAGCGGACGAGCGTCACAACAAAAGGATGCTGTGAATGCCAGCAAGGAAACATGGCGAGAGATTCGTTGGATGCATAGCAAAGCATGTCAACGAGTGCGGTACACGGACCGATGGCAGTGATGTGACCGGCAGTTGGCAGTAGCATGCTAAACTGCACTAGGGCACACGCGTCGGTAGAATGCAGTGGCATCGTGCTGTGATTGGACAAGGCGAGAGAAGCAAATGTCTCGTCCACGAGACAGGCTTGAATACGGGTGAAAATGAGACGCCGACTGAGGCATTAGACTACGTCCAGAATGCCGGCACGAGCACGCACGCCGAATGACAAGCCGGCACCAAAGTGTCATGTCTGGGTGTGCGGGACGACAGGGCTTGATATCGGGCATCGGTGCCGTTGAAATCAAGCCCATGGTCAGCATGCTTACTGGGTCATTCACCTTGAGTAGAGATTGCCCACAAGGACGGACGCTGCAATTGACAGTGGGCGTGCGTGACCCTGTATGAGAATCTGAAGGTGCACCTGTGGTCGTGCAACCACCTCCTATAAGTGCAGACATTTCAGTCGGGGCTTCATATGCTGCTTGTCTGCTCGCGTGATTGTTGGGGAATATCTTGGCGGTTCCAGCCGTGGGAAATCAGATACATGCTCTTCTGATGCTGTCCTGATGGCATCCTCGCTGTTTGTGGATGGTATGTTGCGCAACCTACTCAGGTTGGTGCTTGCAGACTGTGCAGGCTTGCGACATGGTAGCCGGCGGAGAATCTGAGGCATGGGACGTCGACTGTGTCGAGCAGGACATTGGAGTTGTTGAGAAAAGTCGAAAGCTTGATGCTGAGTGTGTCGGTGTAAGGGGCCGAGGGTGGTAAGGAGCACCAAAATAGTTGAGTACGGCTTCTCGCATGTCCACTTAAGGGGTTGGGCTGCACCATTTGAATCTTAGGCGGCGTTGGAGGTCAGGTGGATGTGCTGCAGCACCTCAAACTTGAACTCCTCGATCCAGATGCTGTTGCATTCCAGAGCTGCCTCGAACTAGGTAAACCATATTTCGACGCCAGCAGATTGAAGCAGTGGTAGCATCAGGTCAAAGTGGGGCTCGAATATGGCTGAAAACTCGGTGACAGGAGTTTAGCACCGGCCGTGGTTCCTTGTGTCAGGGTCACCAATTTTTAGGGAACGACAGCAACGTGACATTGGCTGATGTAGCCGTGCCGTCGTCGCTGTATTTATTGCGGACGAAGGAACAGAGCGGTTGCGGGTGCAGCATCCAGTCAGACAGGGCACTAGCGCGTTCCAATGTGTCGCGCGGCTCGCGGCTCGAGCCTACGCGGCACTAGTCTTTTTCCCTAGGCTGGCTAGATGCAACTGCTGCGCCACTACAGTTGTATTGAGTGGGCTGATTTAGAGCGATAAAAACACTGTTTCAGTTTTCCCAGTGCCCATTCCCCTCAACTCTGTAGCTGACGTTATCTTAGTTGCCACCATGGCCTCCAAAACTGGCCCTCTGAGGCCATGTGTAAACAAACCATGCTCCGGCCTTGCACACAACCAGTGGCACGAGATGAAGTTCAGTTGTTTTGTTACTTCCTAGCTTTCAAATAAATTGTTTTAGGGCAAACAAAAGCGTAAAATGTGTTTACATTTTTAAATGTCTAAGCTGAAGTCACTGAAATGTCAATGAATAGTGCTTATACCAGCCCATGGGGTCAAAAGGTCGTTTTGGGAGTGCGAGAAGGCTAGGATTTCAAACAACCGTCATTCAATGTGCACTGAATATTGCGCCAAAATCATTCAGAATCAGTATATCGAATTTTGAAAAAAACAAAAAATTGCAACTGGGCAACTCCATATTCTTTTCATGACCCCTTTAAATGTTTTCACATCTAGAAGTTTAAGAGATACTTCAAAAATTATTTTCATTAGGCTAGCTAGCACATGTTAAGCAACATGGCCTGTTCACTCCTGTCTCTTGAAGAAATGTAATTAACACCAAAGTTCCCTGCATAGTAGTTTACAAGTCGTTAACGAAATTTGCATCCTTTTTGTGCCATGGCAGAAGATGAGGTGCAAGACACATTAACGCTGAATGAGCTTTGTGGCACCATTTCTTGCACGAATGTGTTGTGTAAGCAGCATTTCATTAAATGGTACAACCAGTCTATTAATGTTTTGCATCCATGAACAATCTGACGTAGCACATGGAGCATTAAAGCCACTTCTTCAAGTTCAGGAACACCCGTTTGTCACACCAACATCACATCG